>CM062290.1:23386512-23646874 GCA_031216915.1 Pictodentalium vernedei | reverse complement strand
TAGTACTTCAAAACGTAGTTTTTATACACTTACCGTCCTTTTTACCGGATACCGTCCTTTTTCCGGCAAAAAGTATTACCCTTGGAAAAGGTTCCTCCTATGATGAGGTTATGTTTCTAGTTATGCACAAATGAGTTTCAAACATGTCCAAAATTTAGTCATTGGGACATAGCACTTGCTTTCTATATAAATTTCAGAACCAGAAACACCCCATGTGAAAAACTCACCAAAGGGTATGTGACGTTTTTACCCAAAGATTGTGACGTTTTGACTAAAAGTATGTGAAGTTTTGACTATAAAATGTGACGTTTTGACCATTTTGAAATGTGACATTTTGGTTGTGTGACGTTTTGACATGTTCCCCCGTTACTGCCGTTTGCTAAATTATATATTATTATTTATCTATTTATTTATTGAGAGTTAACAACATATTCCACATTCAGGGTCACCTCGTATCGAGATATGACAGTTGTTTGTAAAATTCCTGTTTTCGCCATGACACATTTATATGTAAATTTCTGTTTGCTGTAAAATTCCCCCATCACATAAATAAAAGAATGTTGAACGAATGTTGAACGCTGAACACTGAGCTAACTTCACGGACCTAAATAAAACGCATTATTTTGGACAGAGGTCTTCGTTTTTTATTACCACCCAGGCAATTTAGATCAGAGTCCGAACCCTCCAAAGACAGGGTCCGAATCCTCCAAAGTTAGGGTCCGAATCCTCCAAGGTCTTAATTTTCCAAATCGGGGTCGAATTACCAAGGTCCGAATCCTCTAAGATGCGAATCCGCCTGTATTCATCGCCAGGACTGATAACTCTTTCTGAAAAGTTATAAACCAGAATGGCGTTTTCAAATGAGAACAAAATCAATATTCTGCTTTATTCCCAAATGGTAGCATACTATGTCCACATGGATATAGTTTTAGGTAATTAAACATGGCCAAGTTCATTGTTTAAAATAACATGTATGTCCCTTTTAGTTTTAATATTTTTTATACATAGCTGGACGCGTGGTTCCCTTGGCTTGAAAATTTTCGCGCGTTTTTTTAAATCTTCAAGCCTTGGACCAAAAACGGCGAAACTTAAACTCGACTTGCCCCCTCCCCAGCTGTTAAGGTAGTACCAGAAACATTGCGAGAAGCAATACTTGCCACTCGCACTGTGGGAGAAATCGCCTAAGGCCAAGGGGGCATCACCATGAGTTGACTCCCGCTCATTGGTGGTCCTCCTAAACATCGGAATTACTCCAAATAAGGCCATTTTGATTAAAAGACTGGCATGATGGGTCTAATTATCAGTACATTTGAGCCTCAGTAAAAAGAATTTCCAAGTGCAGGATGGGGAACTGGAACGGTTGCCCAATCTTAGGAATGACTGCACACAAAATGGAATCAAGTGTTGTGCCTACTGAGTCTGAAGTGAATGCAATGCGAGTGGTGCATTGCAAGGCGGTAAATGATGACCAAATACAGAAAAAAATTGATGACCATTATAATTATCATACCCCACTCGTAGCTTGTGTTACATCCATATAAAATAAACTTTAGAAGTATACGAAAAGGTGTGTCGACAAAGGCAGTGACAGTATGTCAATAAGCCAGTTGGGTGATGCTTACGTCAGTTATGACCCACGGCTTGTTGATGCTGTGAACCAGTGAATTCCGACACCACAAATCAGTTCATAGTTGAGTGAATGATGAGGGGAATGGCAACATAGAACATCTCTGGATACTTTATGAGAACAGTTTTCACAACTCGTTTATTAAATATTTAAAACAATACGCAAAGAGTGCATAATATGTCATAAAACAGGTAATTTGGGTGTTTAGGAGGACCAGTCCTTACCACTCTGGAGGAAATGGTTGCTCCCATGGAGAGGTCCTTGGTGGAGCTCACAGAGCTGGCCACCGGGGAGCTCATTGAACTCCACGGATTCCTGGTTTGACAGTCTCATGCATTTGTGGATCGAAGGAGAGCCACCAGGGTTTCACCCCATTGGCATTGACATACCTCAACACAACTCCAGTGATTGGCAGCCCCTGCAGGCCTGTTACACTGCCACTTCAGAGTGCTGATGTGGCTGCTGGAAAGTCGCAGGAAGGGAAATCTAGGGGTTCTACCTCCTCCGCAGCCTCTGCAGAATCATGTCTGATGGTGGTGAAGAAGTCTGTGATGAAAGCACCCCCTCTTGGGTTTGCTCCACTACCTCCTATTCTTAAGGGAGTAGCAAGCCCTTGCCTTTTGCCTTCCGGTTTTCATGTTTGGCTGGCAGAGGTGGCTTCCAACTCGGCATTTCCTGCTATTAATAAAAGCTGGGAAGGGGAGCCAATCCCTTTTGGTCCCTACTTACTGGATGCCCACTTCATGCTGACAGTACTCCAGGCCTTTAGATTACCCCAATTTCACACCGTTTACAGGTGTGCCCAAATTAGAGAAGGTGTGAAGATATCAAGAAAAATATAAATTCTCTGTGCCTCTTCTGCATTTTATGATAACTTCCATCATAATATGGTGGCCATATTATGGCCATAGAAACACAAAGAAAGGCAAGGCAATAGAACATAACAGGATAAAGCTGTTCTTTCTAGTTTTAATGTGCCCAAATTATGGCAAAAGGGTGTGCCCAAAATAAATGAATTTAATGGCCTGGTACTAAGAAGTCTCTGGGAACACCCCTGCTTCTATTCAGAGAGATTATTATGTTGGAAGTGGGTACTCTGAGGTGCCAAATAACAGTGATGGCCAAATAACAGTGATGGCTCAGATTTTGGTCTGAAAATAATAACAGTGATGGCATTTTTGCTCTATGTCTCAATGCCAAATAACAGTGATGGCAAGAAATTTTTCAGCAAAATTAATAAGCATGTCGACACTCTTATTTGGCACCTCGGAGTAGGCCAGTTGGCATCCTAATTCTGGTACGGGGAAGAGTAGCTTTATTTCGTCCCTCCCACATCCCCCTCTTTTTCCCAATTAGTGAGGGGAGACACGCGTAGTTGAGCTCGCTGTCAGGCTCCATCCTCGTCATGTGAAAGATTACTCTCCCATGGAGTTGGGAGAGGCTGTGGGCAGAATAACTACTTTACTCTTACATGCCTCTGCCTTGGGGAGATTGGTCTAGACCGAACTGAACCTGAGGGGTTCTGGTCTATCCTTGATCGGGTTTTTGCTCGGCTGGCCAAGAAGGCTCACATCAGCCCCAGGGTCTACAAAAGCCACAATGGTCAGTGATGTCCATTGTAACACCCTCCAGATACTGCAAGAGAATATGAGCAGGGTTCAGTGCATCCACTTACACTGTATCCGTGGTGATGGGGAAACGGTCAGGCATTTGCTTGGCCTTTTCCATAACACCCACTTGAGCATTGGGCCCCCAGTGATATGATTTCTCTGCCATCCTGTGGAAGGGTATCCAGAAAATTTCACTGAACAAACTGGTGGTTGAGTGCGACAGTTCTTACTTTTCAAGGCAGTCGGGTCTCATCATTGGCATCCCCAAGTATTTGGGAGAAATCGTAAGATTAATTGCTAACAGGAAGGATGGGGTGTCCCTGGGGCAGCTTTTGCAGCTAACAAAGGAGAATACTGAGCAGCCCTATGCATTCCCTCCCCTGTAATTACTAAGCCCCCCCCCCCCCCCCCTATAATTTTGAAGGAAATTCCCCTTTCCCTTATTACAGTTGTCCCATGATACAGTAGTGATGATACCCTGGCACCTTGTCGGTAACCCTAAACAAAATTTTTAACCCTTTACCCAACGAATCGGCCGCATCCGCCCGCATAATATGCAAATTCAGCAGTTGAAAAAATATTATTTTTAAAAAAATTTCAACAAAACCATATCATGTGACCCCTCGTTGGAACGATCTTGTCGAGCTCGTTCCAACGAGGGGTCACATGATATGGTTTTGTTGAAATTTTTTGAAAAATTTGAAAAAATGATATTTAAAAAAATAAATTCTGATATCGTCTGCGTTGGGTAAAGGGTTAAATTGAAATGGAATCTGTCCAAATGTGTCCGTTAATTGACAGTGTTTATTGAACACTGCTGGACGCCGACGGGACAAAATGTGGTCGTGGTTGGGGTAGTTTTAAGAAAAAAAAAATGAGCACAGGTATACTTTTTTGGTGTTGTCAGTTTCCTATAGGTGTGGGGATTCTCTGTTCCCAAAACACCCCACCTATAAATATGGTAATTTGGATAGGGCCCTATGTTATAAAACTGTGGGGAATATGGTATTATTTGCCTGTCTTCCTGGTTCTATACCGAGAAATGGAATGTCTCTCCGTCTAGTGCTGGGCGATATTAAAAAAAATAAAAAACGCGATTATTGAGTACTGACATCGCGGTTAACAATATTATCGCGTTTTTTAACACCCAACTCACAACCAGCAAACTGTACATGTTGTGTATTGTGTATCATCTGTTGTTCTTTGTTTTATAATATGATTTGTATTTGGAATAAAATTGAAAGAATTTTAATTGTTTATGTGCCTGCGTGTATTATTTTTTTCAGAAACCCAAGACACAAGATGTCACGAACTGTGAAACTGTGTGGGGAGGGTCTATTAGCGTCGATTGACGCCTGTATTACGAATACATTGAAGGCATGCGAGTCACATTGACAGGCTTCAATTGACATCAAGTTATCAACTGGTCAATGACATTGAAAAAAAAAACGTAAATCGTATCTTACCAGTTATATTTGCAGAGAATGTGATCCAAACTGAACCTCATTGTCCTAAATGTGTGACATGATGTTCAAAATTATTTGGAAAAACCCATTCTCAAACCCATGCTGGCTGTTTATTTAAATGGAATAAGCATGTAAATAAGAAGTCAGCATTGATGAATAATAGACGTTTCCGATAAGTATTCCACACATTCCTTTCGTGGATTGGCAGGATGATAAGGGGAGGAATTCACATAATTAAGGACAACTCATTCAGTTAGCAATAATTCTTCTTTTGTTGTGTCCAAATAAAAACATTCCACAAACGAAAAATGCACTTAGTAAAAACAATGCAAGAATGAACAACACTTAGCTCCCTTGCATCACTGTTCTTTTAATTGATACAACGCCGACAAGCAACAGGATCACCTTATTTTATTTCCCCGCTGCTGAAAAGATTTGAAGGCGGCACACGGGGCGGCGGAAGGTGCAATAAAATATGGGGGAGGGGGAGGGATCAGCACTAATTATATGAAGGAGCCGAGAGAGAGTGTGGGAGAGGGAAGATTTGGGAAAGCTGGAGCGGGCCCTGTTGATTGGCCAGATTCAACAAATTCACTTCCAATACGGACGCTTTCTCTGTGTGTTTTACAAATTAAATTGCGTACGCAGATATAACGTGGGCATTTTAACTTTAATTTAAGATTTGGAAAACTCAAGCTGCGTTAAATTAGAATCACTTTTATTCACACACACGGACACACACATGCGAAGTATGATTACTTGATGGTAAGTTGACGCCTGCTGATAACTGACGATATGACGATTTTTTTTTTTTTAGACGATATTACTGACGATATTGAATTTTTAACCAGGTACTGCCGATTAATCGGGAAACCGCCCAGCACTATCTCCGTCCCTATGTGATGCCTAGTGCACCGGTAGAAGGTTGCCAAAGTTTGACCTGTTACTGTAAGCAAGTGAAGAGATCAACAACCAAGAGTTAGAATATTCAGCTGCGCAGCTGAATGCCTCTTCGATAAAATACAGGTACTACTTATTGCTGAACATAAAATATACCACAGTGGCGGTAATGTTGAGTTGAAGCCAATCACGAAGTGTTGTCAGATAGTGTAATGTACAAAACATTGCACCAGCTGGTTTTTGATAAATATGAGTATGGGGTCCCCAACAAATTAGTTAATTACCAGTATATAAGGGGCGTAACTTTGGGGGGAGTACCCCCCCCCCCCCAAAAAAAAAAAAAAGTCCAGGTTTGCATTTCGTTGGGCAGAGGTTGGGGGGAAGAAACCATGAAATACCAAGGCTGCTTCATAAGGATGAGTTGTATCGTGTAAGCAATTTTCAGATCTGCCGTGCAGCCACTTCCTGTTTGCTGATACTTTGAAATTTTACTGTACCCACTGAACATTGAAATTTTTCGTCAAACTTTTCTTGGCTTCTGTGCAAGGGATTGATTTTATATTTCATCTGGAGCCTGATAATGATCAGTTGTATCGTGTATGCAATTTTCAGATCTGCCGTGCAGCCACTTCCTGTTTGCCAATTCAGTTGCATGCAGCGACGCAGGTCCACACCCGGTATTGGTCTTGGCTTGTTATCCATTTGAGTTGCGTCAACAGAAACATTCAATTAATTTTTGATGTTGGGAAATTTTTAAGAATCACTCACAATTTGATGAGTTTAAAGTACAATTCCAAACAATTTCCTTTTAGTCGTTATGAACATGACACACACTCACACAGCAGTCCTCTTATACATCCACACACAACTAGAGATGGGCGGTATTGTAATTTTGAGTTCGGTATCGGTTTCGGTATTTTTGTGTGGGCATACCGCGGTATCGGTTCGGTATTCGGTATGTGACTTCACATTCACTGATAGTAGGGGAATCCATGTCAGAAAAATACAGAATAAGTTATTGTATCATTCTATCACAGTGCTACACATGCCATTGTTGATGGGCTCAACATTGTCATTCTTTTGTCAACACAGATCATATCTACAGTAATTTGGTGACTTGTTCTAAATCCGCCTTAACTTTTCAAGCTCCACTTAAGGCGTCTGTAATCATAGAATGTGTGTCCTGAAGATGTCATATTTAGGTGGGCCTGATGACAGTAGTAAAATTATCTGGTCAGTGATTTCTAGCCAAGTCTTGGCTGCCTGTTAAGGCAGCCAAGACTTGGCTAGAAATCACTGCTAAGCAACTGGACATGTACACGTCGTAGACTATTGATAATTTAGTACAACTGCCCTGGTCCTTAAGGGGACGTCCAACCTAACTTTGGTCAAATTTCATGTAATTTTCTTTCAAGTCTAAAAAAGGCCCAAAATGAATAACCCCAATAAATTATATACCAAAATGCTTGGAATGAAACATAGAACATGTGGAAACTGAAATTTTCCATGGAACTGCTGCCATGTGTAAATAGCACCACCTGAAAGTCTGCTATGGCATAAGTAAGAGAACAAAATTTTTACAATAAAATACTTCAAAATAAAATAACAGCTGTATTCTATAAACATTTAAGTACATACTCGAAGAAATCTTTTCCTAATTCATGAAAGTAATGAAGATTGAGACCAAATGTTATAAGTGGAGTGCTCACTGATTGAAGGCAGACATTTTCTTTTGTTTATGTTTTGATTTGGGGAGTTCAACAAAGGTCAACTTGAAGGAGTCCACCAGAAGAAGTATGGAAGGACAAAAGAGTGTCTCCCAATATCAAGATGTATGTGTTACTGTAATGGTTTGGAAAGAAAATATGATATTCTCCTATGTAGAATGCACTGCAAAGTCATACATTGTAGTTGAATAAATATATTTACAAACCCCTTGCACTGTAACCCCTTTTATCCCATGCATCAATTTGATAGTGATTAAATTGTTAAATTTGTCTGGTTTATCAATAAGTATATTTAGCTTTGTTTAACTCTTGGACACCAATACACTCATGATATCTGTTGGAGAAGAAATAAGGGTAACTGTAACCTGTCACTGCAATAAACCATCTAATGTACTTAAAAGTACATTGTTATTCAAAACACATCAAATCAACCTTACATAACCATTATTGCATGTACTTTCCCCAAGGAGGCTTACTGACATATTGAGATCAGAAGGGCACATCCAGAGGGTCTCACATATTTTTTTCAAGAACGCAGTACACAAAGCAATCCCCAAAAGATGACAAGTGAGCTCCATTTGACACAGAAAATTTTGGGGGTGGGGTGGGGGGGGTGGGGTGGGGCTCTCTTCCTTGTATGACTCTACCTCCGGCACTCAAGGCATATGCCTTTTTTCTCAAAGTTTAACTTTTTTTTTCTTTTTGAAGATCCTGGCCACACATGTTCCAAACACTATCAGACAGGTAAACCTCCAAATAAGTGTATCTGCAAAAATCATGTTACATTGCAAAACATTCTTTTTAGAGTTTTAGTTCTGGACCTTTCATGCTTCTTACTTCCAACTATAACACTTAATTTATCGATTCATGGGTGAATAGAAAAGTCCTGCCATAATCAACATTTTGAGTTCCATAAGCCTTCAAAACAGCTCCAATAAAAGTGTCAAACATCAGATTGGTGGCTTTATACAGAATATTCATTAGGTTGTTGCTTGATAAGTAATAGGAACAAAATCTTCACAAGAAAATTCTGCAGCAATACAATTGAGGGTATTAGCAGGCACTCTGCAACAAATTGTAACAAATCAACTAGTTATAAACAAAATTTTCTAACACAAAAGAGTGAAAAAGTATCACAACTCTGAAAAAATGTGGGAAGAAACACATGCTACAGCAGCTACACAGGCATTGTTTCTCCATGATGCTCGATCACAAAACCAAATATCCTTCAAATTGGAGTAGCAATGGTTGAGATACAAGGGGGAATGTTGGTACATGCAATGATGAATGGGTAAGACTAAGATTAAGAGGACAGGGGGTCACCACTGCACGGCCCTAGATGCACCTTTGATTTTCCAACTTCCACTAAGTTCCAGGTCTGGGGCATAATAATCGCAACACACCCAACTTATCAGTTCATAATTTCAGTTAAATAAAAGAAATTATCAATTTGAATTAAATAATAGATGATGTAAAAATATTTGGCTTCCTTCGCCTTCTCGTACTATTTAATTACCACAAACAATATCAGTTTGATGCCGACAAACGAAACTGAACGCATGTGGTTTGATTAAAAAGTAACTCGGCATGAATAATGAAGAAATTGCGAATATTTCGTGTATTTCATTTATTTAAAAGCCAATTGCAGCTAATATTGACCGTGCATTCGATAATTCGTTTCGGTTTTGACCACACGGCCACGCTGACACTCCGTGACAGCGGTTATGTTTATTGTGATATGCAAATTGAGGGATGGTTTCCGGTGAAGGAGATTTGTCACATTTGTCAGTGTAAAACGATAAAAAAAAACACTGATCGACGCTTGTATTACTATGGTTGGTTGGAAGAAAAAACTAAATTCTCAGCATCGTCCAAGCGCACCTTATTTAAAAGCACGAATGCATCATTTTCAACCCATCTTCAATCGGTCCTTTGCAGACATCAAACATTCCCGTCTTCAAATTCCATGGTTACTAGGACGTAAATAACTTCGCAGCGACAGGGGGAAATTAACACACTCAATATAGTTCCAGGTCACTTGGAATATACTTCGTGAAAAAGTGATTTCTGAAGCATTCTGCTTACTTTGTTATGAATATTGCCTTATTTTATGTGTATCGTCCCGATTTTATACACTCGGTTATTTTTTTTACAAGTGGTTCATGTTGTCTTTCTAGTGCGCAATAATTCAGATTTTTTGTCAACAAAAAAGTTCAGACGGCCTGTAAACACGAGAGGGAATTTCGAACCATATTTTGCAGTTATGACATTAACAGCTCAAGTACTTGCTGTCACCTGTTTGCAAATACGCTCATACATTGTCTCGAACAAATAAAGGGCGTGATCACGTCCTTGCATTCTTACGATTGCCCAAATTGAGTATTTCTGCAAGAACCACATCGTAATCACATGACCGGAAAAACATCGTTGAAACATGGCCACATCCGGAACATCAAAAATTTGTGTTGATGTTATTACATTCAAACGTCAAAACCCACCAGAGTGTGTGTCAAAAAAATGCTTTCTCCGAGTCTGTAGTATGTTATCATTATATTGAGGACAAGGCTTTCGAATTACCGATTATTTTGTGGTTTTACCGGTTCGTTACTTATGCCATTTGCAAATTAATCTTCTTCAAAATCATAAAATTCACTTTTTTTCCTGAAAAAAAATATATGTACCTTTTCTATGCACTTGACTCATTATTTTGATATATAATTTGCATTTCCTTACTTCTCTTATCTGTTTCTGAGGCATTGGGAAAAATGTCAAAAAATTGACCAAAGTTAGGTTGGACGACCCCTTAAGGCTTAACAAAACTGAAAAATAAAATCAGTCACTTCTTTCATAAAAATGAACACTTCAACTGCTATCAGTCCTCATCAAGGCCTTATAAATAGCGAATGCACAGGGAAAGTTGAAAATACCGTTGGTTTCGGTATTCAAAGATTGGGTCGGTTCGGTTTTTCGGTGTCCCCATGATATCGGTATCGGTTCGGTTTTTCGGTATATTGCCCATCTCTACACACAACATGCTAACAGTAAGAGGGTTGTACATTGACAACTCACCCAGACCTTACTCTAGGGCTGCAATGGCACACTTACTCACACGGTTCGGTACGTATTGCGTTTTTTCGGTGGCGGTACAATACGTATTGCGGTACATTTTTTCTAACATTATTCGCCCCAAAACTGATGGTGAATCATGTTTGCAATACGCCAGAAGCCTAGCATGCTGCTGTACTGCTGTGGCAGCTGTGCCGTGCAAAAATGCACTGCAACAAAAAAAAACTGAATAATTTATAACCCCCTTCCCCCGTGGATGTGTGGTTTTGTTCATTCTGAGCCAAGCTGAGGAATTTACCATGATTCTCTATCAATCTCATCTTTGTATGAGGGAAAGCCAAAGTGTTTCCAGACAGTGGATTTAAATTTTGGAGGTGGGCTGACGATACCTTCGTTGTTATTGGCAGTACATTTATTTCTGTCATTCATGTTGTTATAATTGGATGTACTTCAGATCTGACATGTGTGCGCCAAGGCAAAACAGAAATACGCAAATAAACAACGCAAAACTTGATTGGCGAATTGTTGAATAATCAGCCAATTAATAATCATCTTACTTCTCCTGACACACATTCGGAATTACCCAAAGCTCAAATGACGTCGAGTCGGTTATTAATAGATGCTGTTCTGTTTATGTTTGCAAACTGTTTGCTTGTGTCGACACTTACAAATTTTCATACAGACCCAATCCCCAACAACCGTCCATTAAAACTAACAGCATGCTTCTATGCACTGCATATTTGGTAGATTAAAGCTGAAATGTTGCAGCCAGGCAGCCCATTAAGCTGATGTAGAAATATGCACTCTTGACTTGGCAAAACAGGACAGAAAAAACACATGGTTCACCACGTGCTAAATGTCTGACGTCATTATGAAAATGAGTGTTGTTTGTCACGAACCAATAGAAACGTATCCCCAAATCACATGATCAACATGGTTATGAATACTGTATATATTTATCGCTTGTCTGAACTGCACCAACTTCGTGGAAGACTCCACCACATCCGATTGTTTTATGGACTTGAAATTCCACACTTTCTTTTATTGTTAAGTGATTTGAATAAGTTAAATTTTTATGTGTACCCATACTATGTATGGTACACATAATGCCGGCATCCGGGGTGACCATCCGTCGTTTGTCCATCCTTTGTCCGTCCATCCGCCTGTCCGCCCGTCCATCCGGCGCCCGTATCCATTTCTTTGGCATTCGATAACTTGAAAAATATTGCTTGGATTGTCAAGTTACTTTATATTTGTGTTCAGGTTACTGATGTGCCGAGCTGTATAGTTTTTGGTGTAAATCGGATAATTTGATCCTGAGATATTAACCCTTTATCCTTCAAATTGAAAATTCCTCCAATCCCTTTGGCATTCGATAACTTGAAAAATATTGCTTGGATCGTCAAGTCACTTTATATTTGTGTTCAGGTTACTGATGTGCCGAGCTGTATAGTTTTTGGTGTAAATCTGTTATTTTGATCCGGAGATATTAACCCTTTATCCTTCAAATTGAAAATTTCTCCAATCCCTTTGGCATTCGATAACTTGAAAAATATTACTTGGATTGTCAAGTTACTTTATATTTGTGTTCAGGTTACTGATGTGCGAGCTGTATAGTTTTTGGTGTAAATCAGATAATTTAATCCTGAGATATTAACCCTTTATCCTTCAAATTGAAAGTTCCTTCAATCCCTTTGGCAATCGATAACTTGAAAAATATTGCTTGGATTGTCAAGTTACTTTATATTTGTGTTCAGGTTACTGATGTGCCGAGCTGTATAGTTTTTTGGTGTAAATCTGATAATTTAATCCTGAGATATTAACCCTTTATCCTTCAAATTGAAAGTTCCTCCAATCCCTTTGGCAATCGATAACTTGAAAAATATTACTTGGATTGTCAAGTTACTTCATATTTGTGTTCAGGTTACTGATGTACCGAGCTGTATAGTTTTTGGTGTAAATCTGTTATTTTAATCCTGAGATATTAACCCTTTATCCTTCAAATTGAAAATTCCTCCAATCCCTTTGGCATTTGATAACTTGAAAAATATTGCTTGGATTGTCAAGTTACTTTATAATTGTGTTCAGGTTACTGATGTGCTGAGCTGTATAGTTTTTGGTGTTAATCTGATAATTTGATCCGGAGGTATTAACCCTTTATCCTTCAAATTGAAAATTCCTCCAATCCCTTTGGCATTCGATAACACAAAAAATATCAATCCGATTGTCATGTTACTTTATATATTTATTCAGGTTACTAATGTGCTGTGCTGTATAGTTTTTATGTAAATCTGATAATTTGATCCAGAGATATTAACCCTTTATACATCAAATTAGACACTCCTCCAATCCATTTCTATATGTACCCATACCTTGTATGGTGTACATAATGTCGGCATCCGTGGTGGCCCTCCGTCATACAGCTTTCTACTAGTTGCGCGTATGGGTACACATCTGACGATTTCATCGGCCTATTTTTGTACAGAACTTCTATATGAAAGTTCGGATTTGAATAAATTTTTGTATGAATGTTTAGTAACATGCAATACATCACATATAATACAGGTTTTGTTCTCGTGCAAAAATTATGCAAATTAGGGAAACTTTGATTTATTCAGTGCTACTGCTAATACACAGTGAGTGCACACCTTCCGTGTTTTTTGTTTCCAGACTCTAACTTTCCTTACAGTCAGTCGATTGCGATGAAATTTGGGTAGTAGATCACTTTCATCAATTGTGGGTCCAAGTTCGAACATGGGCATTTTCCGTGCATATTTAATTAGGTTGCTTAAATTTGATTGGCTGATGGTTTCCAGACTCTAACATTCTAACAGTCAACCGATTTCAATGAAATTTCATATATGGATTACTTTTCACATCAGTTTAATGTAATATGTCTTATCATACAGTCTTAATTTTTAGTGATTCTCACAGTTATACTCCACATCACTTTACTTGCTTTGACAGTGACCTCCGTGAAAATAAATCTGATAACCACTGTCTGAAGCACTGTCTGTTCTGTCTCTTCTAAATAACTTCCACTTGCAACTCAACTATATTCCACTGGTGGATGCATTAATTCCCCTTGAAACTGCTGCCCAGCGGGAGACATGAATTTACTGAATTTGCTTGTTTTATTACAAATTATTGAAGAGTGCCTGTTGGCACTCTTCATCAACTTCAAATAAATTAAATTCATTCTATCAAACATAATCTTAGCCCTCAACCAGATAGACAAATCAACAAAAAATTCCCACAACTCTGCACACATCTTGATCCAGTATCTCTTGAGATTCTACTTTGTCATCAGTTCTAAGTCGGGCAGCTTTTATATTTCAGTTTTCTTCAGAACCACCAGACTTAAAATTGAAAGCGATGTACCCCAATGGGAACTAATTGGCCAAAATATCTCCAGTGTTTTTTAAATGTCTTTGTAAACAATTGGGTATAGTTTTTTGATACAATATGAAGCTTCCTTTGAAATTGAGGATGTTATTTTTGTAGATGATTAAAAAAATTTTGAGGCATTATTTATTGTAATAAAGGGCTAAAGCTGTTTTCACCTAGACACTCCCCCCCCCCACCTCCCTTTTTTCACTGATAAATTTTCTGTTTGGTGGCAAAATTGTGGCAATAACAAGATTAATACTAATGCATGTAGGTGCATCTGTACAAAATCTTCAGAACTGAACAAGGACAATACAGTGATGGTCTCATGATATAGTCCAAGAGGAAAAAGCGCAGTATATTTTTGCTGTGATGATGTTAAACCCTTCTCTCTGATTGAGATTGAAGATTTCTGCAATCTGAGCAAGCCAGTATTCCATACTTAACAACAGGGGAGATTTCCCAAGGAGTAAGAGAATCATGTGGGCTGAAATAAAAACTGCCGTCATATTACTTTGCAACCCACCTGATGAAGTACAGTTCAAGTTTTGGCATTACTTTGTATTTCTCGTCAGGCATCAAAATTTGGCATACAATCGATTTCTCCAAACTTTGCCACAATAAATTTCCCCAAATTCGGCATACAATAGGTTCCTCCAAATTCAGGATACAATAGGTTCCCCCAAATTTGGCATATAACTTAGGTTCTCGGAAATTCCGCAAGCAATTTGTTCCATTAAATGTTGCACACAATAGGTTTCAAAAATGTGGCATACAAGAGTTTCCTTGACTTATTCCCTGAAGCCATTGAATAAGCATTTCTCATGAAAGCAATGCCTTCAAGAAAAAGGCACAGAAAAAAATTAACCATGGATGAATCAAGCATGGAAAAATATTAACCATGGATGAGTCTTAGCTTATTCCAATCCTCAAAAATGTAAAGTAATTGTATGTTAACTGTTTGAGTACTACAAACCACTATCAGTTTTCTATTGAAAAGTGCTGAAAGCCACAATAGTGGCTTTACACTGTTTGTGTGGTTTATTTGCAAGGCAGTAGAAAAAAATATGTTTGTATGAAAATGTTGTGTTACAATTTTTTGGAGAGTGCCAAAAGGCACTCTCCAGTAAATTGTAAGAAAATAATTACTTAGGAACCAAATCTTTCTAAATCAAGAATTCTGTTGCTGGAGGTATCATATCTCAAAAATAATACTCTCATGACATATCACATTTGGAAAAAATATTGAGCACTCAACCGGTTGGAAAAATAAAATCTCCAATCATCAAAAACACAAATTCATGAGGTTATTGTATCATAATACTTCTCAAAAAAAAATATAATATTAAAAAAAACATGGGAAATTTTATGAAAGAACTTGGTAGATCATGCTTCTATAAAAGGTAATAAATAAATACAAAGGACAATATGAGAACACATTCTTATTTATGTGAGGTCTAGTAAAGTAGACAAATGGAAAATCAGATATCTTTTTTTTCTTAATCTGATGATAGGCGATGATATTTTCTCTTGCTTAATTTATGCTGGCCTCAATTAGTACTTTATTTCATATGATCAGTCCTGGCCAATGTCATCAGTGTTATATCCATGGACAAGACACTTAATCTTGATTGCTTACAGATTTTCTGCACATCGGTGAACTTGCTTTCTACTGCTGCTGACTTGCTTATTCCTAGTTACCCCTGCCAAAACGAAGTTTTCGGGGGATATAGAAATGGGGTTTGTCTGTACGTCCAAAACAACTTTGGACCTTCAGATCTCAGTCAGTGGATGTTGGATTTAAATGATATTTGGCATGCTGATAGACCACCATGGGGGAAAGAATATTCACAAATAACAGATTTTGCCCCTTTTTAGCTCACCAAAAGGGAGCTTAACTTGTCACTTGCTGTCCGTCACCGTTGTCCGTCATTTACTTTACATTATCAATTCTCATAAACAAGTGGACCAAATTGAAACATTTGGTATTCATCATATCTAGGCGGGGTCAAATTCAAGTTTGTTCAAATCGCGTCCCTGGGTTGAAAATTTTGGTTTGATTCGGACTTAGAAATTTTTGACCAAAATTTGAAGTAAAAATTTTTTAGCCTGAAAATTTTGGGTCTGGTTTGGACTCCGAAATTTTGGACCAAAATTTGGAATTTATTTTCTTTGGATTTTTTATACTTTTTGTTCAATTTTGAGATGAAAGAAAAAAAAAGAAAAAGTGTTTAGCCTGAAAATTTTGGGTCCGGTTCATACTTGGAAATTTTGGACCAAAATTGGAGAAAAGAAAATTTGTTTTTTTTTATGCGTTTTGTTTAATTTTGAGATGACACCCCCTTCCCCCCTAAAAATTTTTAGCCTGAAAATTTTGGGTCAGGTTCACACTCCGAAATTGTGGACCAAAAATTCCTACATTTTTTTTTTTGGGGGGGGGGGGGGATTTTTTATGCATTTTGTTCAATTTTGAGACGAAAAATTTTAGGTCCTGTTCCGACTTGTTTTTTAAAATCTTCTTTAGACCCTGTAGTCAGAATGCTTTCATATTTGGTATGCAACATCTCTAGGAAGGTTAGATTCAAGTTTGTTCAATCATAGTCCTTGGGTTGATATTTGGGCTCCCTATGGGAGCCGAAATTTTAACTTAGTGCAATATGAGGGAATTTCTTTTAAAATCTTCTTCAGATCTACCCATCAGAATCCTTTCATATTTGGTATACAACATCTCTAGGTTGGTCAGATTCAAGTTTGTTCAAATCGGGACTCTGGGTTAATATTTTGATTCCCTATTTGAGCCCAATGTTTAACTTTGTGCAATATAAGGTGATTTCTTTAAAAAAAACTTTCTTCATATCCACCAGTCAGAATTGTTTCCTATTTGGTATATGACACCTCTAGTGGGGATCAGAGTTAAGTTTGTTCATTTTGACTCCTTGGCTTAATTTTTGGGCTCTATGGGCAGGGGTGGGGTGGGGGCTGGTAGGGGGCATGTTAGGTTCAGGTTTTTTCAGATCCATTCCTTAGTGTTTTTTCCATAAAATTTGCCTCTCATGACTTCATTCCTTTGTTGTGTTGATAAACCATGTCTAACTGAATGTGAGCCCAAATACTTCTTTGAACCATTTTGGCTGGTGAGCGATTAAGGCCCCTTGGGGCCTCTTGTTTTTTTTTATTCCAGAGTTATTGACCTTTTTCCACCTTTATCAACTTAGAAACCCTTCAACTTTAGAAATCCTTGGCGGGGGATACCGGTGGTGTTGCACCTTGTTAGTAAATTGGAGAATGCTGACAGGTACGTGGCACTACTTGATGGTTCTCTCTTGGAGTACTCAAACTTCCTCGTCCTGTAAAAGTGTCTGACATGTTATGACCCTGGCTGTTGGTGTAAACAAACGTGGGCAGAATTGAACCATGAGAAGAGTGTCTTACGGCTCCAGTAGGAAAAAAAGTTCTGCACTTTGTTGCTGTGATGATGTTAAAGAACCCTTCTCTCTGATTGAGATTGAAGATTTCTAAATCTGAGCAAGCCTGCATTCCATAGTTGTTAACGGTTGAGATTTCCTTAGGAGTAAGAGAAACAAGTTGGCTAAGAAAACAACTGATGTTGGTTGTCTTGTTGAACACCTTATGCGGTCCTTCCAATTTTAACAATTGTTGGTAATGTGAAAAAACACTATAAACAGTTTCTCCTGAGGAAGTGGTGGTACTGATCAGTAGGCCCTTGTGAATATTTGAATATGACTGAATTGAATACGACACTCTATTCATGAAGCAAATCAAATATTGAATCAAATACACAGCTGTTATCAGTAACACTTGGAAGGAAAAAAAATCACATTTAAATCCAATGCATACGGCAAGGTTAACCCTTTACAAGTGACATATTAAGTTGTCTTTCCTCTGAAACAAACCAGAATATAATAATGCGAGTTCTCCGATTGGGAGATTCATGCAAACATGGCATGCCCTATTTTCTACACAAATAACAAAATTCTCTGTGCGCCTTGGCAAGTCTATGTTCTTTTAAAATACTTCCCGACCCTTAAAGATGTCTGAAATGAAACTCGGAAATATGTCATACATCCTCAACATCAGGAACCTGCCGTGAGGGCGACTAGGGCGATTATGTCGCCCTTCTAAGCCCAAAGTCGCCTAGAAAAATAGTCGGGGCAATTACAAGTCGCCCTCTAAAAATTGGCCAAAATGAGGAAAGGCTGAACTGAGTGATGCGAGGTTTACATGAAAACGATTATTTTAAAAAATCGAATGTGCTCGAGTGTGATAAATGGGCATTTTAATTCGTCAAATAAACATCCATTTATTTGAAATCACACGACAATGAATTGTCCATTGTCGCTTTCGGCGGATTTTTTTTCTATTTTGTTGCGTTTCAGTCGGAGCTTCAAGTGTCGAAACTAAAATAGGTGACTTTCGCGACTCAACAAAATAACCCAGTTGAAAGTAGGTTACGTCACTTAGGATGCCGGAAATGTATACACAACGGACGTATATTATAACACAGTATTTTCATTTCGTTTTGCTGACGACTGTTAACTGTTGGGCTGTCTATTCCCAGAAAAACACGAATGGAATTGAAACACAGAAAAAAAGTTTAGTGATGACAAGAAAAGCTTTGTACAGGACACAAGTGTGCATGTGGACGATCTTGAAAAAGGGTCCTCCTAAAACCGGAATGACAGGAAATGACGTGGAATGACACCGGAATGCCATAAAAACAATGCAGAATGACATTTCTTTTACAAAATACTCGACCCCAGAATATATTTTATTTATTAACTAACAAAAGTACCTCCCAAGCAGCCTTCTTACATCTGGTCCTGTTCACACTTTCAGACTTAGGATATTATTAGCTTAGTAGACTTTGGTGAAAGGCAACCAGAGGAGGGTGTTGGAGGATTGGCACGAAGAAGAGGGGAGGGGTCATGAAGAAGAGGGTAGCAGTGAGGGGATTTTCAGTTAATAATTACTTTGTGATTTTTTAACCTGGCACAGATGCATCACAGACAACTGGACCTGGATTATTTGGACGTTAATGGAGGACCACAAATTGAAACTATGAAGGGGCGGGGGGGGGGGGGGGGGGTACATGAATATTCTTAATTTTCCCCACTTGCCTATGTATGAAGTCTCCCTACATGACTCTGCAGTCTCCCTATTTTTTCTGGAGGGAGACTTGAAGTCTCCCTAAAATTGCCCCCTAGGCTGGTCCCTGCTCAACATGTTGTGGGTGTGGGGGGGGGGGGGGGTATACTGAAATCATCTTGTCTGAGATTTTCTCACACGTTTCTGGACCATTGCCACTCTGCGGGACCCCCGGGAAGTGAATCAGTGCCTGTTGACTGCTGTAAACAGGCTGTATTTTACTGGTAAAATAGGATCCAGTCACCAATGCTTGGGAGGTGCAAACCCTCTCTAAAATGGGCAACATGGCTTACTAATGCTCACCCCTGGTCTTGATTTGATACTCATGTTGTCATGATTAGCCATTGTGCAAAAGTATGTGACCTTAAACACCAATAAATAAATAAATAAATATGGACCATTGTCATCGAAATTTTGTATGAATGTTCACCACCGGGAGCCTGTGCACCTGCGATTCTAGTTTTGGTTGGACTATTTTTGCCAGAGCTATGCCCCTTTTTCCCATGTCTTGGAATGCTAGAATTTTGTCCAGAGATTTTCACTGATGTTTATGGATCGATTCCTTTTAAACTTGGAATGGATATTCACTATGGGTGAAACCTGTGCACCAGTGATTATAGTTTTGATCAGACTTTTTTTTGCCAGAGTTATGCCCCCTTTTTGTATTAGAATAATTAATTTTGTCTGGAGATTTTCTGGGATGTTTGTGGGTTTGTTGGTATGGATTTTCACTTCTATGGGAACCTGTGCACCAGCAATTAAAGTTTTGACAGTGTTATGCGCCTTTTCATCTTAGAATGACTGAATTTTGTCTGGAGATTTTCTCAGATGTTCAAGGGTCCATTCCTTTGAAACTTGGTATGGATATTCACTTCACTATGATTGGAACCTGTGCCCCAGCGATTATAGTTTTGATCGGACTTTTTTGGTCAGAGTTATGCCCCTTTTTGTCTTAGAATAATTAATTTTGTCCAGAGATTTTCTCGGATGTTTATGGGTTGATTCCTTGAAACTTGGTATGCATGTTCACTTCTATGGGAACCTGCGTACCAACGATTATAGGTTTGATCAGACTTTTGGGGACAGTTATGCCCCTTTTCATCTTAGAATGCCCAAATTTTGTCCAGATTTTCTCAGATGTTCATAGGGCGATTCCTTTGAAACTTGGTATGTATGTTCACTACTACGGGAACCTGTGCACAAGCGATTATAGTTTTGATCAGTCCTTTTTTGACAGAGTTATACCCCTTTTCGTCTTAGAATACCATAATTTTGTCCGGAGATTTTCTCAGATGTTTATGGGTCGATTCCATTGAAACTTGGTATGGATGTTAACTACCATGGGAACCTGTGCTCTAGCGAATATAGTTTTGATCAGACTTCTTTTAGCCAGAGTTATGTCCCTTTTCATCTTAGAATTATTAATTTTGTCCGGAGATTTTCTCAGATGTTTATGGGTCAATTCCTTTGCAACTTAGTATGGATGTTCAGAACTAGGAGAATCTGCGTACCAGCGATTATAGTTTTGATCAGACCTTTTTTGACAGAGTTATGCCTCTTTCCATCTTAGAATGCCTGAATTTTGTCCGTAGATTTTCTCAGATTTTTATTGGTCAATTCCTTTGAAACTTAGTATGGATGTTCAGAACTAGGAGATATGCGTACCAGTGACTATAGTTTTGATCAGACTTTTTTTTGCCAGAGCTATACCCATTTTCATCTTAGAATAATTAATTTTGTCCTGAGATTTTCTTGGATGTTTATGGGACAATTCCTTTGAAACTTGGTATGGGTGTTCACTATCATGGGAACCTGTGCACCAGCGATTATAATTTTGATCGGACTTCTTTGCCAGAGTTATGCCCCTTTTCATCTTAGAATGCCTGAATTTTGTTCGGAGATTTTCTCGGATGTTTATTGGTTGATTCCTTTGAAACTTGGTATTGATGTTCACTACCATGGGAACCTGTGCACCTGCGATTTTAGATTTGATCAGACTTTTATTTTTCCAGAGTGAGGGTGGGGGGGGGGGGGGTGGGGTGGACAAGCCCATCTGGGACACTCACACTTCTAGTTATCTTTGCTGTTGCTGAGAAATGCCATGTATATGGATTAACGTTGGTGAACTGCCAACATATTACACATATTGATTAGTAATCAATTCAGTGGGAAATGAATGATGACCCAAATGCATGTTGGTATAATCCAGTTTTTTCGAGTAGTTGTAGACACTCAACAGGAAATAGCTTGGTAATGTAGGCTGTGTAGCAAGAATTAACTGCTAACAGGCACTGGAAATTGGAAAGCAGTCTGTAACCACTACTTTCTGACCTCCTCTGCCTGTATTTTCAACAAGTTAATCAGTTTTAAACATTCGTGTTGATATCCATTGAATTTCTACATCAAAAACTTTGAAGAAACCATCAAGATATTCAATAGATATTCGGCGCCAAATTGTCAAATCGAATGTTGTGAATGAATCGAATATCATTTTCAAGTACTGAATATTTGCATGGGCTTACTGGTTATATATTTGGTATGCAGTCTTATTTAATGGTGTAGATTTAAGTTTGTTCCATAAACATTTTTCTGGAAATATTTCTGCTTGTTCCTGAAGGGGTCAAATTCGCAGCCTCATCCCGGCTTTTAATTTTCGGAACTGATTGGCTGGTTTGATACAAATTTGAAATTTGGTATACCGTATCATTGGGCATGAAATTCAAATGCTTATATTGTATAAACTTTGTCAGACAGATATTTATTTACTGATTCAGGTGTTTTAAGATCAATTCAGCCACACTTGTTCCTAAAAAATTCTTAAGTTTTGCCCAACACTCATGCATAAGAGCAAAATGCAAGTCAATTTGCCATATTTTTTTTTCTTCTTCAAATTTATTTTTCTGTTTATTTTTTGGTTTATTTTAAAGTTTTTATTCTTGGGTGTTTAGAGGTAGGAAAGGAAGGGGGAGTGGAATTTGGGGAGATCCAGTGTAGTGCTGAAATGGTTGGCAAATTTTTGTAACCAGCTAACCGTCGGGTATAACTGGATTTCAACCGGATATCCATTAATTTTAACCGCTGGTATTATTGCATTGTCTATGATGCAAAATCAGTAAGGAATGGCGAGAAAACAGTTCAAAACACTGCCACCGGACATCAGCAAAATGTATACAAACGAACACCATTGAGTGCCAAAGGGAATCACCAATGTGCAAAACGATTGTTAACAATTTTTAGCTCATCTTGACAAAGTCAAGCTGAGCTAATCTCATCGCTCTCCATCCATTGTCCGCCAGCACCAATGGGCCAATTCAAATGAAAGTTTGTGTGAGTGGTGGTCCCGAAGGGGCATTGCATTTTTGTTCAACTCGGCATGACCAGCCCCATAGGGAGGGAGTGGAGGAAAATGCTCCAAAATATTTTTAAAATCTTCATCTCATGAACCAGTTTGTACAATGACTTGCTATTTGTTATGGAGCGTCCTTTTGAGGTTTTGAATCAAGTTTGTTCAAACGAAGTTCGTGAAGCAATATTTGGCTTTGTAATGGGAGGGGTAAGATTTTTGGCCCCGCCCAAAATTTCTAATTTCTAAACCGATGGTCCGGTTTGAACCAAATTTGGTATTTGGTATTATTGGGTCATAAGTACTTGACTAATGCAAAAAAAAAAAAAAAAAAAATCCTGCATCCCTATAGGAACCCTGGGAGGTAAAAATAGAAATATTTGCAAACGCCCATATTTCCCAAATCCCACGGAACAGAGATCTGTTATTTGGTATGAAGTATCCTTAGGACCAGTCGAATTGAACAGTAAAAAGTAAAAAAAATTGCCGTCGGTTATGTTAGGGTGTTCTGTAATGGGCATCGAAAAAATGCTGAGTCAGCATATTTGCAAAAATTAAAAAAAATCTTTTCTCCAGAACCAATCATCATAATCTTTTGATATTCGGTATACAGCATTCATAAGGGGGTCAGATACAAGTTTGTTAAAATAAAGCCTATTGGTTCATATTTGGGCTCCATACAGGAGCCAAAATTTTTAACTTGGGGTAATATGGGGAATATTCTTTAAAAATCTTCTTCTTCAGAACCACCAGTCAGAATCTTTTAATGTTTGGTATACATCATTGTTATGAGGGTCAGATTCAAGATTGTTCAAACCAAGTCCCTAGTTTATTATTTGGGCTTCGTACGGAAGCCCAAATTTTAACTTGGTTCAATATGGGGGATAATTTATAAAAATCTTCTTCAGATCCACCAGTCAGAATGCTTTCATATTTGGTTTACAACATCTCTAGGGAGGGTCAGATTCACGTTGGTTCAATTCGAGTGCCAGGGTTAATATTTGGGCTCCTTAGGGGAACCTGAAATTTAACTTTGTACAATATGAGGGAATTTCTTCAAAAATCTTCTTCAGATCCACTAGTCAGAATGCTTTGATATTTTTATACTGTACCAATGACCCAGACATAGCTGGTGCTAACTCTTAAAATATAGGGCCAAACACAAATTTTGCCCCCCAATCCCCAAAATTTGCATCTAAAACTAAAGAAAACATGTCCTGAAAGGCCCTCCACACTTCGCCCCCACTGCGCATGCGCAGTGTCAAGGACGTTCCGAAATTGGCGCCATTTATCATTCTAAGTTTGGCCCTTCATCAGTTAACATCTGACTGATCTTTGTGCTTTTAAATCTCAGTTTAAATGATGCCAGACACATAAATATTAGTGAAATGGTGATTCTAAGGAGGATAGAGAAGGAGGAGAGGAAAAGAATGTGTGACAGAATATTATCAGGGCTGTAACTTAAAATTTTTTAATGAAATTATGTTAAGTTACCTATTTTCAAGGCAGTAGCCATTTTGTTGTCATTCTGATTATTTAGTTACACTGTTTTCTCAAGTGTTTTCCTCTCTCCCTGTCCTTTAAGTTCCCCCTTGCTATTCTCCCATGCTTTTGGCATAGTTTCTGTAATTATTATTACTAAAATTTCTTGGGAGTTTTAGCTGAATAACAGAATGAATTCTGTTCTTTCCCCATGTTTACGTCTTCACCTACGGGTGGTTAGGCGTTGTGTTCTGCATCTACCATCTGATGTTCTGCAGTTTCTTCCCTGGAAGTCTCTGTTTTGCATCAGATAGTGTATTTTTGGTAACTGATTTCGGGCCTGGGTGCCTGGAGTCTTATTTTAGTGTTTTTACACTCATTGTTTACATTTACAAAGCCCTCTGTGTGAGGGGGGGATTTCTAAAAAATAATATCTTTATGTTATTTTAATCATAACTAGATACATTATTATTGTTCGTAAGTGTTGAATAAATTGTTTAAAATATTTTTAAAATTTTTGTCCACACTTAGGCTTGGGATCCATTGGGGCTCAACGTTACTTTTCAGAAACTTGGGCTGTTCTGAAAAAATATTTTTTCAAAATATTTTGATTTCAATTATTTTTTCTATATTAATGGATCATATTATTATTATGTATTTTGATTGCCAGGGGTTAGTGCGAGTACCAGGACTTGTTTTCTTTTCACATTGAAAGGATATTGATCAATTGTTTTAAGAGGAAGTCTTCCTCTGACTTTATTATCATTCTATATGTGGTCAGTGTACTCGCATTAACTCCTGTTCTGTATCGTATGATTTCGATGACAATATGGGAAGCGTATGTCACGGTATGTTGTTGGGGATTTGGACACTCCGGTCCTTTCCCCGCAGGGTCACTCTACTTTATCAATTTCTATTTCAGACGATCAAGATTAGGGTGATGTATCTGTGATGTCTTCCAACAGTGTGCCTCCGTCGTCACAATTAATGAAGGGCTAGCGGAAAAGTGCTCATGTAATACGCCAATTGCCTAAGAGGACCCTAGTAGGTTCGACGGCCTTTGACGTCCGCTAGCTCGCCCGGTGTAGCGTCCATTCACCGAATGGTTCGGCAGCCGGGTTCGTCCGTTACGGTCTAGAAGGAATTTTGGGGTGATGCGAGCACTATAAAATTAACTTAATGCACACCCAGTGACGGCGGATCGGAGGGAGAACGGAGGAAGCCTTTTAGTCCGGTTCATAGCTCGTTCCGGTCCATCCGGACGGCAAGCGAGAGAGGCCCCTCTCTCGTTCAACAACATCTGGCCCCAGATGTTGTGGTACAAAATGTGTCGCTAGCGGAGCATACGTCCGTCGCTCGGGACGCTCCGTTGTATAGGCAGTCCGCTGAGACTGCTAAGGCTTCCTCTTCTCGTCAGCGCACACGACCGCACCTTGGCTGCGTGACCGCCGATATATTACCAGCTTCGCCGATCAAGGATTCTTCGGCGACCAGGTCACACCATCCGGCAGCCAGGGATTCGAGACCGATGGACTCCGGACGTTCGCATAGGAAAAGTATGCGGGAGCCATCTGATGCGGAGCTGCCCTCGGCGAAGCAGCGATAGACTGCGCCTCCGCAGGTCTCGACGCCGGACATTCTTGTGCACATAGCACAGCTTATCGCAGCATCCCAGCAGCCGACAGAAACGGTGTCGGATCGAGAATTATCCGACAGCGCTGGGTCGGTAGCCGGGGACTCGAGGCCTGCAGACTCCGGACGTTCGCATAGGAAGTGTGCGGGAGTCAACGTACACGGAGCTTCCGGCGGCAATGCATCGTAAGTCCGCTACTGCACAGGCCTCGGGAATGGACGTGCTTTCTTTAATAGCACAGTTTATCGCAGCATCCCAGCATCAACTGAATCTGTCGCATATATTTTATCCGACGATGCTGGGTCGGGACGCTCCGCGGAAGCGGGTACGGACGTCTGAAAGTTTCATCCGGTCCGACGGGATACCGAAAGGGATTCGGAGGATTTCAAGCTTTCCCTTTCGGAACAACATATGCTGCGATGCCGGATAAGAAACTGATAGCGTCGGTGGACTTAGAAATTTTTGGTTCGGTTCAGGGACATCGTCCCTCAGTTCCGACATAGTCCAATAATGTCACACAAACTTTCGAATTATTGAACGACGCTATATATATTATTATTTTATGCTTGCTATCCAAGCATTTCTGGTTTCTTGTTCGAAGAGTTATGGAGATGTCTTTCAAAAGTGTGCCTCTGTCGTCATAGTTAATGAAGAGTTAGCGGCAATAAGTGCTCATGGAATATGTCTATCGCTTACGGAGTGACATTCGCTAGCTCACCCGGTGTAGCGTACATTCATCGAATGGTTCGGCTGCCGGGTTCGTCCGTTGCGGTCTAGGAAGGAGATTTGGGTGATGCGAGCACTTTAATTACTTTAGTACTCACCCAGTGACGGCAGATTGAGGACAGATCGGAGGAAGCCTGTTAGTCCGGTTCCTGGCTTGTCCAGGTCCGTCTGGGCTGTGAGCGAGAGAGGTTCCTCTCTCGCCCAACAACATAGGGGACCGCATGTTGTGGTTCAGATATTTTACATTCGGAGCATATGTCCGTTGCTCGGGACGCTCCGTTATATTGACAGTCCGAGAGACTGTCTTTAATGCTTCCTCATCCTCACAGCAGGGCACACGACCGCACATTGGCTACGTGACCTCGAGTATCCGATCAGTTTCGGCATTCAGTGATTCCACGGCGAATAGGTCGCGCCATCCGGTAGCCAAGGGACACGAGGCCTATACACTCCGTTCGCTCGCATATTGGAAGTATGCACGGGGTAACGATCACGGAGCTTCCAGCGGCAATGCATCGTAAGACCGCTTCTCCTCAGGCCTCAGTGACGGACGTGCTATCCGAGTTAGCACAGTTGTTTCGCAGCATCCCAGCAATTGACAGTTTCTCGGTCGAATCAGGAATTATCCGACGGCGCTGGGTCGGTGCGGTCCGCGGTTGCATCAGCTACGGACGACCGAACGCTTTATAGGGTCCGACAGGATGGCGAAAGGGATTCGAAAGATTTCGAGTTTTCCCTTTAGTAGTATCGGAAGATGCCTTTCATATCTTCTGGCATTTCTTCCAGTGATTATTATTTCGGACTTCATTGCTGCGATCTTGGATAAGAGACTTATAGCGTCATTGGACTCGGATTTTTCGATCGGTACAGGGACATTGTCCCTGACTTACCGACGCAGTCCAATATTGTCATTACAACATGTGTTTTATTTTTCGACGCTATATATATTTATATATACAAGCCTGCTACTAAGCATGATAGTTTAGTTTCTTGTCCGCGTTGCTCATTTCTGCCATTTTATCATTTTTACAAATAGTTTATTTTGGCAGAGCAGGGCATACCGAGAGTTCATATGCGTCTAGACGGTGTGATTAAAGACTGCATATATTCTTTTTCGCCGTTTATGTCTTTTCCAATTTCAATATTGGGAACGACATTATGTATAGTAGACTTAACTTAGACGCTTTATTATACGTAATCCACCTTACTGAGGCGTTATCATTACGTCTTCAAGAAAAGATTTACGGGATATTATTCTCAATGTAATTTCTTTTGAGGGCAGTAGTTTGTTCACGTATAACTCCGCCCTTCAGTGGCTGATTGGAGTTGGTTAGACGTGACGCAGCCCTAGCTACATCCACACGCGTGGATAGTAAGGTTAAGAACTCTCTCAGAGTCGCTTCGTTCTCGGAGGAGCTTCTCTTCGACGGCAACTTTCCGGCAATCCATGAATTGCTCGATTTATACGTTCTCTTGTCTATCTAGTGTTACAAGAGATTCAGACTGGGGCAAACATTCGGTGGTTGACTCAGAGAGTGCCGCCGCAGTTGCCGGACCCGAGTGTGGCTGTTATGACGGTTGCCAGTCAAACAGATTGGGATATATACTGATCCCTACGGATTCGAAGTGCCAGGGTCTTTGGGTTCCGCAGTCTTTTAGCTATCAGTTTAACTTCCGCGGAATAATGTTTTTTAGGCTTGCTTTATGTCATTGCATGAACATTATTCAGAAACGCATGCCCAAATTCCTGTCCTTTTATTCGACAGTAGTGGCGTATCTCCGGAACCAGGGAGGCACTCTTTCGTTTCCGTTATTCAATTTAATGGAAAGAATCCGTCTGTTGGTTATAGTACACCAAGTTCAGTTTTGGTCCGTCATATTCCGGGTCGTCTGATTGTTTTATCGGACTCCCGTTCTCTTACGGGTCTCTTGTTGCTGTCAGAATGGACTCTCAACAAACAAGTATTCAATCAGATTTGCTATCTATGGGAGCGCCCAATGATGATTTATTTATGACACAGCTTGCTTATCAATTGCAGACGTATGTGTTGGCTTGTCCAGATCTCTGAGCTAATAGTGTTAACGCTCTATTGATCTATAGGACGGAATGATAGGATACGCGTATCCTCCGGCGCTGTTGTTTTAGCAGGTATTGCTAAGATAAACAACCACAATACATTTCTGTTGATAGCATCTCTATCTTCACAGAGATCATGAGTAATTTACTCTCTTGTCTACTGTGGGTCTTAACGTGAAATCTTCCTCTATGTGAGGATCTTTTTTCACTGGGTAAATTGTGTCATCTTTATCACAACCAGCAAGGTCGCAACCTTCATGTATTCCGTTGTGTGGTCCGTATTACATTGTAAGCACTGTACTGGACGAGCTTTGGACGCAATTTCTTACTATAGGAGATCCTCTTCTTCGCTATTCTATGCGGCTAAAGTGGAGGCTCTTCCGTCGTGGTGTAGGGATCATTATGTTCATATTGTTGATCCCTCCATACTACTCATTGCTATTTTTTAGTATACTTGTTTCACAAGATCTACTTCAGCCTGTTATTATTTAGGTTATAGGTTTATGTTACCTCATACCTATGCACTCTACGATAGTTTACAATTGAGTCTTTTGTCTCTTTATCTAAGTCAGTTAGTAACTTTTTGATAAATAGACTTAGAATCTTTAGATTAAATTCCTATACGGATTTTAACTTCGGTTCTTATTTAGCTAAGTAATCATTTGAGCCTCTGGAAACAGTAGTTTTCAAATTCTGACCTTTTAGACAGTAATTCTGTTGGTTTCTCTTTTACTGTAGAGTCAGTGAGTTTTATGCTCTATCGATGGATGATTTTCACTTTCATAGTTTCGGAATCAATACTTCCGTTACTATTTAGGTTGGATTGTGCATAAGAGTTAGGCTCCTATTATCCGGAACCTATTATTTTAAGGTCCTTCCGTCTTCGTATGGGCATAGGCCTTTACTCTTTCCGGGTACAGTTTATGTATTTATAAACAGATATCTGTTTATTACAAGGGCGTAAGCTTCTTCTGTCTTTGATGTCTAGTAGAAGGACGTTACGCTCCATTTTATTGTCAATGGATTCTATTAACTATCGGTACTGCTTATGGTATATCATTGACTTAGCAGTTGTGCTTAAGATTTCGGCTCATGAAGTAAGAGTTCTTCTACTTCTTGGGCTTACATTAATAGTGTCGCTATTATAGATTTTTGAAGGCCGCTCATTGCGCTCAGCCATCCACATTCATGAATTTTATCTTAGAAATATCGAGTCAATTTCTTGAGGCCTCTTTTGTTAGGTCTATTATCTACTGCTCAGAATGTCATTCACTTAACAGTTGCTACTATAGCTAGGTAGGCTGTCTGTTTCGGCAGTGTCTCCGTTCGGCTGCCCTCTTCGCTCTGGGCTATTTGACCCAGGGCAAGAAAAAGGGGGGGGGGGGGAGGGTGTTCCCTTGGGTCACCTGTTTTACTATGAAAACAAGGGGATACCTCCTCCGGAGTTAGTAATTCTGAGCTGTTATTGGGATGGTTGTTTAGTGAGAAGTTTAAGTTTATAAAATTCATTCAAGTCTTAGTTTTTAAAGTATAGCTTTTGAATATTGCATATGTCAACGGACATGATTATGCAATTCTCAGACACTTTTAGGAGTATAAGAGTCTCTATTCTCTAGACTTACTTTATTATTGGCTTACTTTAAAAATTATTAGTATAAGGATTATATTGGATATTAATAGAGTACATGGATGTATGAAGCTCAATTTTGGAAGGTGTTGTATCTTTCTAATTTATCATAAATAAGAAAGATACATGTAAGGCCTATTACTTCTTTTCCCTACAGGGGATGACTCTTTTTTATTTTATTGAGCGTATTCCATTTTGCTCTATGTCCTTGGCCCTCCAGCCTTTTTACTATTCAGCTATGTCTGGGTCATTGGTACAGTATAAAAATGTTAAAAAATTTATAGTAATTTATATATTTTTTATACTTACCAATGACCCAGACTGGGATGGCCCTCCCAGGAGTTGGGAACTCTTGCCTCCCCGCTGAGTACATAGCGCTTACCAGGCACTGGTTATTAGAATGATAAATGGCGCCAATTTCGGAACGTCCTTGACACTGCGCATGCGCAGTGGGGGCGAAGTGTGGAGGGCCTTTCAGGACATGTTTTCTTTAGTTTTAGATGCAAATTTTGGGGATTGGGGGGCAAAATTTGTGTTTGGCCCTATATTTTAAGAGTTAGCACCAGCTATGTCTGGGTCATTGGTAAGTATAAAAAATATATAAATTACTATAAATTTTTTAACATTTGGTATACAACATCTTGATGGGGGGAGGGGGGTAGATTCAAGTTTGTTTAAATGGGATCCGTAGGTTAATATTTGGGCTCGCTATGAAGTGCAATATGAAGAAATTTCTTTAAAATTTCTCTTCTTCAGATCCAACAGTCAGAATGCTTTCATATTTGGTACACAACACCGCTAGGGAAGTCAGATTCAACTGTGTTCAAATCAAGAGCCTGGGATAATATTTGGGCTCCCTCTGGGAGCCCGAATTGGCCATTTTGCTGAAGAATTAAAAATTTTGTATTCAGTACCCTCCAGAGGTGTGCAACTAAGATTAATCCACATAGGTTGTATCAAGGGACTTCATAGGGGAGCTGTACATTTTACATTATGATCAACTTAAGAAAAGGCATGATGCCTGGACTATTTTTGTTACTCCAGAATTGACAGTGTATCCTATGGAGATGGATTGCTTAATGTAGATTCATTCTTGGACTCTGTTTATATTGTGTTCTGTTCAAGATGAGTGCTTCAGGCCCCGTGGGGCCTCTTGTTATGACTGCAATGGTCGCACATAATAGTGATGATACATCGTAACTGTCATCACCTTGCCTTGCCCGGTCACAAAAATGGGCCTTGCAGTTTGAAAATGACAGGCTCAGGAAATGTGAAAATCACAGGCACATGGCATGCAGCACACCTGAAACAAAAATTGCGAGTGCAATTTGTTCCCACAGGTGCACATTTGAAGTGAGGGACAAATGTCATTGATGTTAGTTGAGAATTTTTCAACCAATTTGTAAATTGTAGTTGGGCATAGTTTTTAGGTAACTGTATTAGAAAAGAGCATCTTACCTCGAGTAGCTTGAATTTGATATGATCATAGAGTGAATATGTAATCCTAATTTTAAACTTAACTTGACAAAGACAAGATAAGCTATTGCCATCACGTGTGCGGAAGTCTGTGAGTCTGTTCACATTTTCCCTTTGCTCAGTCTACACCCCGTAGTTCTTGTCCGATCATCACAAAATTTCAGATGCAGGTTTGAGGTCATGTCTAGATGAAAACGTCCCCCTTTTGGTCGCGTCGATCAAACGTGATGACTGTCCGATACCAAAACCTTTAGCACAGTCTACAGGTCATATTTATGAAGGGTTTCATCATAACTTGGAAGGATGACTCTGTATAATATCATAATGTGTCAACCGTGATGGCTGCCCGAGCCCGAAACCCAAAAACTTTTAGCACAGTATACAGATTATATTTAGTATGAAGGCATTTCATTGTAATTTGGTAGGATGATTCTGTATGATGTCTAAATGAGAACTTCCCCATTTGGTCACGATCTGTCAACCGTGACGACTGCCGGCGCCCAAAACTCAAAAACCTTTAGCACAGTCCACAGGTCATATTTATGAAGGGATTTCATCTTAATTTGGTAGGATGACTCTAGATAATGTCTAGATGAGAACATCCCCTTTTGGTCCCGATCATTCAGCCATGATGGCTGCCCAAGTCCAAAACCCGAAAACCTTTAGCACAGACTACAGGTCGCATTTATGAAGGGATTTCGTTGTAACTTGGTAGGATGACTCGGTATAATGTCTGCCCAAGCCCGAAACCCCCCAAAAAGCACAGTCTACGGGTCATATTTAATATGGAGGGATTTCATTGTAACTTGGTAGGATGACTCTATGATATCTAGATGAGGACGTCCCCTTTTGGTTGCAAATAGTCAACCATGATCAAAGCCCGAAAACCTTTAGCACGGTCTACAGGCTGTATTTATGAAGGGATTTCATTGTAACTTGATAGGATGACTCTTTTTGGAATAATTTCACTGTAACTTGATAACTTTGGCTGACATACATTAACTGTGAGGGCCACGTACATGAACTATGAGGGCCACATACATGAACTGTGAGGGCCACATTAACCCACCCCTCAATTCTTTAGTACAGTCTACACCTCAAATTATTTTTATTGAAAACATAGCATACAGGGAACAGAAATTAACATATTCCCAATTATCACAATTCTTGTCTTATTTCATAATCCTTACCTAAACATTGAACATTATCCTTTTCATCAAACACAACACACAATCAAGTTAAGCTACAGTGTCCTTGACACTTTCATTTGAATATCTTTTTCTGTTCACTACTAAGACAAAAGTCACAAACAGTTCCACATTTACATTTATCTATTCCTCGCAATGAAATTTCTGGTGGGAATATGTTGCCAGTCATGAAAGGGGTGTGGTAAGAAATTATATATCCCATTGACCAAGAGACCCTCATCCAACACTGACAAATGAAAAACAAATTTTACAATGCCAGATTTTAAAATAGGTTTTTTTTTGTGTGACACAGGTTCATACTTTTAAACAGTTCATTAAAATCCAAATATGCTTTTTCTGAAACATGTTTGTAAAGTTCCAAACAGTCACTTTATTCAGAAAGCACCATTACTCACATAGGGATTTTTTCAGCATTATGATCTGCAATCAACAACAGGGCTTGCCTTGAGTCAGGGCCTATCGGCCCCGGCCCCGAGAGGCCCCTTCTCGGGGCTTTTTTTTTCGGCCCCGACTTTTTTTCTGTCTTTGGCTCCCGAAATCTCAGTCAGTGTTGGTAGGTTTGAGCAACAAAATTTTGCGAAATTAATTTTTCCATTCACGTCTCATTCACGCAAGTGTGATTACAATAGAAGAAGCAGCAAATAACAGATAAAATAATAATACAAACTGTTTTTGTCTGATTCAAATTAACATACACCTAAATCCACATGAAAACTGAGAAAATGCCAAGATTAAACCAAAAAAAAACCAAACACATTTACGAGACTTCGAAAGCATGCTTGTCAACTTATGGGGGAATTCCCTTCAATCCCACAATCCTATGCGAGGGTACATCCAACATATGGATATAATAATAACCACATACCATCGGTACGTCAAAAAAATATGAAAACTGAGAAAATCCCAAGATTAAACCAAAAAAAAAACAAACATATTTACGAGACTTCGAAAGCCCGCTTGTCAACTTATGGGGGAATTCCCTTCAATCCCACAATACTATGCGCGGGTACATCCGATCCTAACATCTGAATAAATTGCAACACGAGACACAGAAACTGCTGTCAAAATAAATGTACGAAATAAAATAAAATGTGTACCTGTGTCTACGTGGAGAGGTGGGGCGCATTCCATTTCTGAAATAACCAAAGCTGTGGGGAATTTTCATGGATTGAAATTATTTAAATGGTAAACTGAAATGTTTTTTTTTTCAATTTTTTTCTTTGAGACAACCCTTGGATCGAAAATACACACCCCACAATATGTACAAAACGTCCTAAAATTTTATCAACAAAAAATCCAAAATGTCTATGTACGAAACGTCCAGCACCCACATGATGGGTCCAAGTCGTTTCGTCCTCGGGATTTTTTTTTCTAAGCACAAGTAATCAACTAAGGTCGCCATTGGAAAGAATGTAACAACATAAAATTACCCCAAAAGGCCCCGACCTCAATATCTGGGGGACTTTTTTCAGGCCCCGACCATTTTACTCAAGGCAAGCCCTTCAACAACACCTCATTAAAGAGAAGAATGTCAAATCTGTCTGTAGAAGACAGTGTTACACCGACAGGCATGTGCTCAATGTTCCCCACACAGAAAGCAATCTGCAGTGTTCTCTACTGTTGGCAGTTTGATACAAAGTCACAGACATTTATCCGCAACTTGGCATCCCAAGCGACCAAAATAACTGTTCATTCAACATTCCAACACCTTAATCCTTTCATGTTGTATTGACTTCATTGTAAATCAACAAATGTTTGATAGCTTTGACAATGCTTGTGTCACCAAAAGAATTCTAACCCCACACAGTCAAATACTATTTATTTTCTCTACACTTTCCCATAAACTATAGGTACAGCAGTTATCCGGCTGACTGCTTTTCCAACTGGTTATGCCAATAACCAGTTATCTGGCTAACCGTTTAAGCACAAATCCAGTGGGTACTGATAGTAATATCATCTGGGTTTTGTTGGGGGGGGGGGGGGGGGGGAGGGTGGAGAGTTGAATTTTCAATCCATGTCATGTCATTGGCTATAATCAATAATTTATATTTTTATACTGTACCAATGACCCAGACATAGCTGGTGCTAACTCTTAAAATATAGGGCCAAACACAAATTTTGCCCCCCAATCCCCAAAATTTGCATCTAAAACTAAAAACATGTCCTGAGAGGCCCTCCACACCTCGCCCCTACTGCGCATGCGCAGTGTCAAGGACGTTCCGAAATTGGCGCCATTAATCATTCTAAGTTTGGCCCTTCATCAGTTAACATCTGACTGATCTTTGTGCTTTTAAATCTCAGTTTAAATGATGCCAGACACATAAATATTAGTGAAATGGTGATTCTAAGGAGGATAGAAAAGGAGGAGAGGAAAAGAATGTGTGACAGAATATTATCAGGGCTGTAACTTAAAATTTTTTAATGAAATTATGTTAAGTTACCTATTTTCAAGGCAGCAGCCATTTTGTTGTCATTCTGATTATTTAATTACACTGTTTTTTCAAGTGTTTTTCCTCTCTCCCTGTCCTTTAAGTTCCCCCTTGCTATTCTCCCATGCTTTTGGCATAATTTCTGTAATTATTATTACTAAAAATTTCTTGGGAGTTTAGCTGAATAACAGAATGAATTCTGTTTTTTCCCCATGTTTACGTCTTCACCTACGGGTGGTTAGGCGTTGTGTTCTGCATCTACCATCTGATGTTCTGCAGTTTCTTCCCTGGAAGTCTCTGTTTTGCATCAGATGGTGTATTTTTGATAACTGATTTCGGGCCTGGGTGCCTGGAGTCTTATTTTAGTGTTTTTACACTCATTGTTTACATTTACAACAGCCCTCTGTGTGAGGGGGGGATTTCTAAATAATAATATCTTTATGTTATTTCAATCATAACTAGATACATTATTATTGTTCGTAAGTGTTGAATAAATTGTTTAAAATATTTTTAAAATTTTTGTCCACACTTAGGCTTGGGATCCATTGGGGCTCAACGTTACTTTTCAGAAACTTGGGCTGTTCTGAAAAAATATTTTTTCAAAATATTTTGATTTCAATTATTTTTTCTATATTAATGGATCATATTATTATTATGTATTTTGATTGCCAGGGGTTAGTGCGAGTACCAGGACTTGTTTTCTTTTCACATTGAAAGGATATTGATCAATTGTTTTAAGAGGAAGTCTTCCTCTGACCTTATTATCATTCTATATGTGGTCTGTGTACTCGCATTAACTCCGGTTCTGTATCATATGATTTTGATGACAATATCGGAAGCGTATGTCACGGTATGTTGTTGGGGATTTGGACACTCGGTCCTTTCCCCGCAGGGTCACTCTACTTTATCAATTTCTATTTCAGACGATCAAGATTAGGGTGATGTATCTGTGATGTCTTCCAACAGTGTGCCTCCGTCGTCACAATTAATGAAGGGCTAGCGGAAAAGTGCTCATGTAATACGCCAATTGCCTAAGAGGACCCTAGTAGGTTCGACGGCCTTTGACGTCCGCTAGCTCGCCCGGTGTAGCGTCCATTCACCGAATGGTTCGGCAGCCGGGTTCGTCCGTTGCGATCTAGAAGGAATTTTGGGGTGATGCGAGCACTATAAAATTAACTTAATGCACACCCAGTGACGGCGGATCGGAGGGAGAACGGAGGAAGCCTTTTAGTCCGGTTCATAGCTCGTTCCGGTCCATCCGGACGGCAAGCGAGAGAGGCCCCTCTCTCGTTCAACAACATCTGGCCCCAGATGTTGTGGTATAAATGTGTCGTTAGCGGAGCATACGTCCGTCGCTCGGGACGCTCCGTTGTATAGGCAGTCCGCTGAGACTGCTAAGGCTTCCTCTTCTCGTCAGCGCACACGACCGCACCTTGGCTGCGTGACCGCCGATATATTACCAGCTTCGCCGATCAAGGATTCTTCGGCGACCAGGTCACACCATCCGGCAGCCAGGGATTCGAGACCGATGGACTCCGGACGTTCGCATAGGAAAGTATGCGGGAGCCATCTGATGCGGAGCTGCCCTCGGCGAAGCAGCGATAGACTGCACCTCCGCAGGTCTCGACGCCGGACATTCTTGTGCACATAGCACAGCTTATCGCAGCATCCCAGCAGCCGACAGAAACGGTGTCGGATCGAGATTTATCCGACAGCGCTGGGTCGGTAGCCGGGGACTCGAGGCCTGCAGACTCCGGACGTTCGCATAGGAAGTATGCGGGAGTCAACGTACACGGAGCTTCCAGCGGCAATGCATCGTAAGTCCGCTACTGCACAGGCCTCGGGAACGGACGTGCTTTCCTTAATAGCACAGTTTATCGCAGCATCCCAGCATCAACTGAATCTGTCGCATATATTTTATCCGACGATGCTGGGTCGGGACGCTCCGCGGAAGCGGGTACGGACGTCCGAAAGTTTCATCCGGTCCGACGGGATACCGAAAGGGATTCGGTGGATTTCAAGCTTTCCCTTTCGGAACAACATATGCTGCGATGCCGGATAAGAAACTGATAGCGTCGGTGGACTTAGAAATTTTTGGTTCGGTTCAGGGACATCGTCCCTCAGTTCCGACATAGTCCAATGTCACACAAACTTTCGAATTATTGAACGACGCTATATATATTATTATTTTATGCTTGTTATCCAAGCATTTCTGGTTTCTTGTTCGAAGAGTTATGGAGATGTCTTTCAAAAGTGTGCCTCTGTCGTCATAGTTAATGAAGAGTTAGCGGCAATAAGTGCTCATGGAATATGTCTATCGCTTACGGAGTGACATTCACTAGCTCACCCGGTGTAGCGTACATTCATCGAATGGTTCGGCTGCCGGGTTCGTCCGTTGCGGTCTAGGAAGGAGATTTGGGTGATGCGAGCACTTTAATTACTTTAGTACTCACCCAGTGACGGCAGATTGAGGACAGATTGGAGGAAGCCAACAACATAGGGGACCGCATGTTGTGGTTCAGATATTTTACATTCGGAGCATATATCCGTTGCTCGGGACGCTCCGTTATATTGACAGTCCGAGAGACTGTCTTTAATGCTTCCTCATCCTCACAGCAGGGCACACGACCGCACATTGGCTACGTGACCTCGAGTATCCGATCAGTTTCGGCATTCAGTGATTCCACAGCGAATAGGTCGCGCCATCCGGTAGCCAAGGGACACGAGGCCTATACACTCCGTTCGCTCGCATATTGGAAGTATGCACGGGGTAACGATCTCGGAGCTTCCTGCGGCAATGCATCGTAAGACCGCTGCTCCTCAGGCCTCAGTGACGGACGTGCTATCCGAGTTAGCACAGTTGTTTCGCAGCATCCCAGCAATTGACGGTTTCTCGGTCGAATCAGGAATTATCCGACGGCGCTGGGTCGGTGCGGTCCGCGGTTGCATCAAGCTACGGACGACCGAACGCTTTATAGGGTCCGACAGGATGGCGAAAGGGATTCGAAAGATTTCGAGTTTTCCCTTTAGTAGTATCGGAAGATGCCTTTCATATCTTCTGGCATTTCTTCCAGTGATTATTTTTCGGACTTCATTGCTGCGATCTTGGATAAGAGACTTATAGCGTCATTGGACTCGGATTTTTCGATCGGTACAGGGACTTTGTCCCTGACTTACCGACGCAGTCCAATATTGTCATTACAACATGTGTTTTATTTTTCGACGCTATATATTTATATATATATACAAGCCTGCTACTAAGCATGATAGTTTAGTTTCTTGTCCGCGTGGCTCATTTCTGCCATTTTATCTTTTTTACATATAGTTTATTTTGGCAGAGCAGGGCATACCGAGAGTTCATATGCGTCTAGACGGTGTGATTAAAGACTGCATATATTCTTTTTCGCCGTTTATGTCTTTTCCAATTTCAATGTTGGGAACGACATTATGTATAGTAGACTTAACTTAGACGCTTTATTATACGTAATCCGCCTTACTGAGGCGTTATCATTACGTCTTCAAGAAAAGATTTACGGGATATTATTCTCAATGTAATTTCTTTTGAGGGCAGTAGTTTGTTCACGTATAACTCCGCCCTTCAGTGGCTGATTGGAGTTGGTTAGACGTGATGCAGCCCTAGCTACATCCACGCGTGGATAGTAGGTTAAGAACTCTCTCAGAGTCGCTTCGTTCTCGGAGGAGCTTCTCTTCGACGGCAACTTTCCGGCAATCCATGAATTGCTCGATTTATACATTCTCTTGTCTATCTAGTGTTACAAGAGATTCAGACTGGGGCAAACATTCGGTGGTTGACTCAGAGAGTGCCGCCGCACTTGCCGGACCCGAGTGTGGCTGTTATGACGGTTGCCAGTCAAACAGATTGGGATATATACTGATCCCTACGGATTCGAAGTGCCAGGGTCTTTGCGTTCCGCAGTCTTTTAGCTATTAGTTTAACTTCCGTGGAATAATGTTTTTTTAGGCTTGCTTTATGTCATTGCATGAACATTATTCAGAAACGCATGCCCAAATTCCTGTCCTTTAATTCGACAGTAGTGGCGTATCTCCGGAACCAGGGAGGCACTCTTTCGTTTCCGTTATTCAATTTAATGGAAAGAATCCGTCTGTTGGTTATAGTACACCAAGTTCAGTTTTGGTCCGTCATATTCTGGGTCGTCTGATTGTTTTATCGCACTCCCGTTCTCTTACGGGTCGCTTGTTGCTGTCAGAATGGACTCTCAACAAACAAGTATTCAATCAGATTTGCTATCTATGGGAGCGCCCAATGATGTTTTATTTATGACACAGCTTGCTAATCAATTGCAGACGTATGTGTTGGCTTGTCCAGATCTCTGAGCTAATACTGTTAACGCTCTATTGATCTATAGGACGGAATGATAGGATACGCGTATCCTCCGGCGCTGTTGTTTTTAGCAGGTATTGCTAAGATAAACAACCACAATACATTTCTGTTGATAGCATCTCTATCTTCACAGAGATCATGAGTAATTTACTCTCTTGTCTACTGTGGATCTTAACGTGAAATCTTCCTCTATGTGAGGATCTTTTTTCACTGGGTAAATCGTGTCATCTTTATCACAACCAGCAAGGTCGCAACCTTCATGTATTCCGTTGTGTGGTCCGTATTGCATTGTAAGCACTGTACTGGACGAGCTTTGGACGCGATTTCTTACTATAGGAGATCCTCTTCTTCGCTATTCTATGCGACTAAAGTGGAGGCTCTTCCGTTGTGGTGTAGGGATCATTATGTTCATATGGTTGATCCCTCCATACTACTCATTGCTATTTTTTAGTATACTTGTTTCACAAGATCTACTGCAGCCTGTGGTTATTTAGGTTATAGGTTTATGTTACCTCATACCTATGCACTCTATGATAGTTTACAATTGAGTCTTTTGTCTCTTTATCTAAGTCAGTTAGTAACTTTTTGATAAATAGACTTAGAATCTTTAGATTAAATTCCTATACGGATTTTAACTTCAGGTTCTTATTTAGCTAAGTAATCATTTGAGCCTCTGGAAACAGTGGTTTTCAAATTCTGACCTTTTAGACAGTAATTCTGTTGGTTTCTCTTTTACTGTAGAGTCAGTGAGTTTCATGCACTATCGATGGATGATTTTCACTTTCATAGTTTCGGAATCAATACTTCCGTTACTATTTAGGTTGGATTGTTGCATAAGAGTTAGGCTCCTATTATCCGGAACCTATTTTAAGGTCCTTCCGTCTTCGTATGGGCATAGGCCTTTACTCTTTCCGGGTACAGTTTATGTATTTATAAACAGATATCTGTTTATTACAAGGGCGTAAGCTTCTTCTGTCTTTGATGTCTAGTAGAAGGACGTTACGCTCCATTTTATTGTTAATGGATTCTATTAACTAGCGTACTGCTTATGGTATATCATTGGCTTAGCAGTTGTGCTTAAGATTTCGGCTCATGAAGTAAGAGTTCTTCTACTTCTTGGGCTTACATTAATAGTGTTGCTATTATAGATTTTTGAAGGCTGCTCATTGCGCTCAGCCATCCATTCATGAATTTTATCTCAGAAATATCGAGTCCATTTCTGGAGGCCTCTATTGTTAGGTCTATTATCTACTGCTCAGAATGTCATTCACTTAACAGTTGCTACTATAGCTAGGTAGGCTGTCTGTTTCGGCAGTGTCTCCGTTCGGCTGCCCTCTTCGCTCTGGGCTATTTGACCCAGGGCAAGAAAAAGGGGGGGGGGGGAGGGTGTTCCCTTGGGTCACCTGTTTTTACTATGAAAACAAGGGGATACCTCCTCCGGAGTTAGTAATTCTGAGCTGTTATTGGGATGGTTGTTTAGTGAGAAGTTTAAGTTTATAAAATTCATTCAAGTCTTAGTTTTTAAAGTATAGCTTTTGAATATTGCATATGTCAACGGACATGATTATGCAATTCTCACACACTTTTAGGAGTATAAGAGTCTCTATTCTCTAGACTTACTTTATTATTGGCTTACTTTAAAAATTATTAGTATAAGGATTATTGGATATTAATAGAGTACATGGATGTATGAAGCTCAATTTTTGGAAGGCGTTGTATCTTTCTAATTTATCATAAATAAGAAAGATACATGTAAGGCCTATTACTTCTTTTCCCTACAGGGGATGACTCTATTTTATTTTATTGAGCGTATTCCATTTTGCTCTATGTCCTTGGCCCTCCAGCCTTTTTACTATTCAGCTATGTCTGGGTCATTGGTACAGTATAAAAATGTTAAAAAATTTATAGTAATTTATATATTTTTTATACTTACCAATGACCCAGACGGGGATGGCCCTCCCAGGAGTTGGGAACTCTTGCCTCCCCGCTGAGTACATAGCGCTTACCAGGCACTGGTTATTAGAATGATTAATGGCGCCAATTTCGGAACGTCCTTGACACTGCGCATGCGCAGTAGGGGCGAGGTGTGGAGGGCCTCTCAGGACATGTTTTCTTTAGTTTTAGATGCAAATTTTGGGGATTGGGGGGCAAAATTTGTGTTTGGCCCTATATTTTAAGAGTTAGCACCAGCTATGTCTGGGTCATTGGTAAGTATAAAAAATATATAAATTACTATAAAGTTTTTAACATTTTCAACAAAAGTTTATATGAATAAATGTATGTATCAAAATTGTTTGTAGGTAATTGGTACATGACTTGTTCCAATTAAAATTGTGTTGTATGTCTAACTTTGCAACTTTCGAGGGCAGGTTCACTGTTGGTTGAAGTTTCCTGTTGCGTGAAAAGTAAAGATATGCAAACAAATCTTGCAAGGATGACATTACAATCCAACTCTGAAATTTTCAGTGTTGTCATTATGAGTACTGAACAAGAAATATTACTTTACAACTGACCTGAAAGTCAGATTGAACTTACGTCATCACTTGGTTTTAACTTTTAAGCTGCAGCCCAAGCTTTCTGGAATTTCTGTGTTTTCGTTATTAGTACTACTCAAGAAATATTACTTTACAACCCACTTGATGTTTTCTTCAGGCATACAATAGGTTGTTCCCGATTTGGCATACAATAGGTTCCTCCAACTTTGGCATACAATAGGTTCTCCTGAAAATTTGGCATACAATAGGTTCCCCCCAAATTCAACCAACAGTCTGTTCCTCCAAATGTGGTGTACAATAGGTTTCCAAATTTGGCATACAGTAGGTTCCTTGACATATTCCTTAAAGCTTTTGAAGAAGCATTTCGCCTGAAGGCAATGCATACAAGAAAAAAGAGTGAACCATGAATTAATCTTAGTCTGTTGCAATCCTCACAATTGAAAAGTAAATTGTATGTTAAAAAAAATATACACAACCATCTAAAACAACAGAACACACACATTCAGCCGCTTGAAATGAATCTGCAAAGCATACATAGTGTAACCCTATACCACTCGAAAATGAATATATTAAAAAGACATGGGAAACTTTATGGAAGAACATATATTTCTGTAAAAGCTAATAAATAAATAAATACAAAGGGCAATATGAGTATACACTTTCATTTATGTAAGGTCCAGTAATGTAGATAAATGGAAAATCAGATATCGGTTTTTCTTTTGAATCAAATGGTAAGTGAACAATATTTTTGTTTTGCCTAATTTATGCTCAGTTTATGCAGGCCTGAAGTAATACTTATATACGTGTGGTCAGTCCTAACCCTGCATCATCTGTGTTGTGTCCTTGGGCAAGACACTCAATCTAGCTTGTCCATGTGGGGGCATCGTGATACTGGGCACAAAGGTGTACTGCACATTGATGGAGCACTTGCCTCCAACTGCTGCTAATTATCCCCACATTTTCAAAAATGCGGGGATATTGTCGTGATGTCTGTCCGTCCGTCCGTCCGTCCGTCCGTACGTACGTACGTCACACCCTGAAAGGCTCCTAGGGTATTCAATTCGAAACGTTTAAACTATGCTAATGTGTTCAGGTAACATCTCTAGATGTGCATGAAGGTTTCAGAATTTTGATTTTGCCCCTGGTGGTTCCACTGGAACCACTTTTATCGTTAGAAAATCAGTTTTCATCGAAAGGCTCCTAGGGTATTTAATTCGAAACGCTTAAACAATGCTAATGTGTTCAGGTAACATCTCTAGATGTGCATGAAGGTTTCGGAATTTTGATTTTGCCCCCGGTGGTTCCAGTGGAACCACTTTTATCATTAGAAAATCAGGTTTAATCGAAAGGCTCCTAGGGTATTCAATTCGAAATGTTTAAACTATGCTAATGTGTTCAGGTAACATCTCTAGATGTGCATGAAGGTTTCGGAATTTTGATTTTGCCCCCGATGGTTCCAGTGGAACCACTTTTATCGTTAGAAAATCAGTTTTCATCGAAAGGCTCCTAGGGTATTTAATTCGAAAAACTATGCTAATGTGTTCAGGTAACATCTCTAGATGTGCATGAAGGTTTCGGAATTTTGATTTTGCCCCCGGTGGTTCCAGTGGAACCACTTTTATCGTTAGAAAATCAGTTTTCATCGAAAGGCTCCTAGGGTATTTAATTCGAAACGTTTAAACTATGCTAATGTGTTCAGGTAACGTCTCTAGATGTGCATGAAGGTTTCAGAATTTTGATTTTGCCCCTGGTGGTTCCACTGGAACCACTTTTATCGTTAGAAAATCAGTTTTCATCGAAAGGCTCCTAGGGTATTTAATTCGAAACGCTTAAACAATGCTAATGTGTTCAGGTAACATCTCTTGATGTGCATGAAGGTTTTGAAATTTTGATTTTGCTCACGGTGGTTCCAGTGGAACCACTTTTATCGTTAGAAAATCAGTTTTCATCGAAAGGCTCCTAGGGTATTTAATTCGAAACGCTTAAACAATGCTAATGTGTTCAGGTAACATCTCTTGATGTGCATGAAGGTTTTGAAATTTTGATTTTGCTCACGGTGGTTCCAGTGGAACCACTTTTATCGTTAGAAAATCAGTTTTCATCGAAAGGCTCCTAGGGTATTTAATTCGAAACGCTTAAACTATGCTAATGTGTTCAGGTAACATCTCTAGATGTGCATGAAGGTTTCGGAATTTTGATTTTGCCCCCGGTGGTTCCAGTGGAACCACTTTTATCATTAGAAAATCAGTTTTCATCGAAAGGCTCCTAGGGTATTTAATTCGAAATGCTTAAACTATGCTAATGTGTTCAGGTAGCAACTCTAGATGTGCATGAAGGTTTTAGAATTTTGATTTTGCCCCCGGTGGTTCCAGTGGAACTACTTTTATCGTTAGAAAATCAGTTTTCATCAAAAGGCTTCTAGGGTATTCAATTCGAAATGTTTAAACTATGCTAACGTGTTCAGGTAACATCTCTAGATGTGTATGAAGGTTTCAGAATTTTGATTTTGCCCCCGGTGGTTCCAGTGGAACCACTTTTATCGTTAGAAAATCAGTTTTCATCGAAAGGCTCCTAGGGTACTCAGTTTGAATCATTTAAACCATGCTAATGTGTTCAGGTAACATCTCTAGAAGTGCATGAAGGTTTCGGAATTTTGATTTTGCCCCTGGAGGTTCCAATGGAACCACTTTTATCGTTAGAAAATCAGTTTTCATCGAAAGGCTCCTTGGGTATTCAGTTCGAAACGTTTAAACTATGCTAATGTGTTCAGGTAACATCTCTAGATGTGCATGAAGGTTTTGGAATTTTGATTTTGCCCCCGATGGTTCCAGTGGAACCACTTTTATCGTTAGAAAATCAGTTTTCATCGAAAGGCTCCTAGGGTATTCAATTCGAAAAACTATGCTAATGTGTTCAGGTAACATCTCTAGATGTGCATGAAGGTTTTGGAATTTTGATTTTGCCCCCGGTGGTTCCAGTGGAACCACATTTATCGTTAGAAAATCAGTTTTCATCGAAAGGCTCCTAGGGTATTTAATTCGAAACGTTTAAACTATGCTAATGTGTTCAGGTAACATCTCTAGATGTGCATGAAGGTTTCGGAATTTTGATTTTGCCCCCGGTGGTTCCAGTGGAACCACTTTTATCGTTAGAAAATCAGGTTTAATCGAAAGGCTCCTAGGGTATTAATTCGAAACGCTTAAACTATGCTAATGTGTTCAGGTTACATCTCTAGATGTGCATGAAGGTTTCGGTATTTTGATTTTGCCCCCGGTGGTTCCAGTGGAACCACTTTTATCGTTAGAAAATCAGTTTTTATCGAAAGGCTCCTAGGGTATTCAATTTGAAATGTTAAAACTATGCTAATGTTTTCAGGTAACATCTCTAGATGTGCATGAAGGTTTCGGAATTTTGATTTTGCCCCCGGTGGTTCCAGTGGAACCACTTTTATCGTGAGAAAATCAGTTTTCATCGATAGGCTCCTAGGGTATTAATTCGAAACGCTTAAACTATGCTAATGTGTTCACGTAACATCTCTAGATGTGCATGAAGGTTTCGGAATTTTGATTCGGCCCCTGGTGGTTCCAGTGGAACCATGTTTATCGTTAGAAAATCAGTTTTCATCGAAAGGCGCCTAGGATATTTAATTCAAAACGTTAAAACTATGCTAAGGTGTTCAGGTAACATCTCTAGATGTGTGTGAAGGTTTCGGAATTTTGATTTGGCCCCAGGTGGTTTCAGTGGAACCACTTTTATCATTGGAAAATCAGTTTTCATCGAAAGTCTTCTAGGATATTTAATTTGAATCGTATAAACTATGCTGATGTGTTCATGTAGCATCACTAGATGTGTATGAAGGTTTTGGAATTTTGATTTTGCCCCAGGTGGTTCCAGTGGAACCACTTTTATCATTAGAAAATCAGTTTTCATCGAAAGGCTCCTTGGGTATTAATTCGAAACGTCAAGACTATGCTAAGGTGTTGCTAAGGAAATGCAGGGATACACCATTGTGTGCTTTGCACACAAATAACTCAATCTAGTTCTGCTTGTGCCTAGTTAGTAAGTTGGAGAGACTTCAAAGTTGTTTCCCACTGCTTAGTGGTTCGCTCTGGTATTCTCCATCCATAAAACTGCCTGATTTGATATGACCCTGGCTGTTGGAAGTGTTGTTAACCCCGATATAAACAGACATGCTCAGAATTGGACGAGGAGAGAGTCTTACAACTTCAGTAGGAAAAAGTTAAGCATTTGTTGCTGTGATGATGTTAAAGAAAACTTTAATTTCAAATATTTATTTTTATTGTTTTAATACATAGTTTTCAAAGCTCCTTGAGTTAACTGAAATTTGGAAATTTCATGGCAAATCCTTAAATATTATAACCTTCCTTGAGAAAAAACGAGATTCTGTGGTATCGGGTTTCAGCTTTATTAGCTAACTTTACAGAAAGATGAATATTACTGAATGGATTTTCTTGGCTGATGGCGCTTAACCCTTTTCCAAATGTAATGGTCACATCTGGCCATCCCTATTCATAAAAATTGACTCTCAGATTTTCTTTTTTCTGAAAAACATAGCTCACAACTTCTCATTGGAACAAGATCGAACTCATTCCACTTAAGGTCATTATTGAAGCCTAATGGCTCATTGCTAGAAGGGTTTGGACTTTGGATCATCCATCTGCTCTGTGTCTTTGGACAATATACTTAATCCTTATTCCCCAACTGGAACACTGGTGCAGAGTGCCAAGACATACTGTACATCATTGGTACACAAGCCTTCAACCAATTCCAACGCCGCAGTTACTTGTTGCTCCATGGTTGTTCTGTTGGGTACTTTGACTTTGGTAAAACTGTCCCAACTTGATATGAACCTGGCTGTTAGAATTGTTGGTAAACCCAAATAATGAGGGACATAATCTAGGTTTTTATTGCCAAAAAATTCTTGAATTATTCAAGACTATTTATGCACGTGTCATCTGCTATTCATGTGTTAGGTAAAGGGTTAACTTTTGCATCTTACTCGTGCATAAGTGTATGTGTATTGTTTAGTAAAATCCCCAAGGGAACCTCAGGAAGTGAAGCAGGATTGCGTACTGTGGTAAACAAGCTCTGTTATACGATAAAATAGGACCCGGTAATCAATGCCAGTGGTGGAAGTCCTCTAAAATGGGCAACATGGGTACAAATGATTGGCTGGACTTAACCTTATATCTGTGTTGTGGTCATGATTAGCCACTGTACAGAAATATATGACTGTAAATAACAATAAATAAATAAATTTAGTAAAAGATGGGAAATAGCGATATTTTTCGTTTCATTCAGTTTAGATTTTTTTTTACAGTTAGTCATGATAAAACCTTCGATTGTGATGTGGCTTTAATCACAAATAAACAACTAAAGAAAAAAAATTGCTGTACATTGGAACCCCATTGTTAGCTCAACTTTTGACGTAAGTCAAATTTGAGGTTATGCCATCGTCCGTCTGTCCGTCAACAATGCAATATGGCTTGGGCTAGAGGCCGTATTTATGAACGGATCTTTACAAAACTTCTTCAGTACCTTTGTTATCACCGTGGGACGAGAACGAGTGTTTTTGGTTGCGGTCCAAAAGTCAAGATGGCCACCAGCAGCCATTTAGTTCTTTAGTTAGTGCAATCAGTTTTTTGTACAATACTTCTGTATGAAAGTTCTGATTCGAATTAATTTTTGTCTGAATTCTTAGTAACATGGAATACATCACATATATAGTACGGGTTTTTTTCTCATTCAGAAATTCTGCAAACTAGATGAACTTGGATTTTTTCAGTGCTACTTACACACAGTAAGTACACATGTCAATACAGCTCGGGCTAGGGGCTGTATTTATGAACCGATCTTCACAAAACTTCTTGGGTACCTTTGTTATTGCCTTGGGACGAGAACGAGTGTTTCTGGGTGCAAAATTCAAGATGGTTGGCAGTGGCCATTTTGTACTGAAATTAGGTCCAATCAGTTTTTAGCTCAACTTGACAAAGAGTCAAGCTGAGCTATTGCCATCACTTCTCGTCCGTCGGTGTACATATGTTAGTACGTACGTACGTCCACAATTTCCTTTGGCACACCTCACAGGTCGCATTTATGATCAGATCGTTTTGAAACTCGGTATGCTTGTTTGGGCTGACCTCTCGATGGGGGCTATCGATTTTCTTCAATTTCCATCAAAAAATGTTGCCGCGGCCAACTTTCTTAGAAATTAGTTTAGTAAGACCTCAATATTTCCTTTTGGCACACCCTACAGGGCACATTTATGATTGGATTGCTTTGAAACCTGGCATGTTTGTTTGGGGTGACCTCTAGATGGGAGCTATTGATTTTCTTCCATTTCTGTCAAAAAATGTTGTCGCTGACCTTTGAACTTAGTTTAGTCACTAGTCAGACCTCATTATTTCCCTATGGCACACCCTACAGGGCACATTTATGATTGGATTGCTTTGAAACCTGGCATGCTTGTTTGGGGTGACCTCTAGATGGGAGCTATTGATTTTTTTCCATTTCTGTCAAAAAATGTTGTCGCTGACCTTTGAACTTAGTTTAGTCACTAATCAGACCTCAATATTTCCCTTTAACACACCCTTCAGGGCACATTTATGATCGGATCACTTTGAAACTTGGTATGTGAGTTTGGGGTGACCTCTAGGTGTGAGCTATTGCTTTTTTTCATTTCCATAAAAAATTATTGTCGTAATCACCAACCTTTGAACTTACTGCATTTGTACATCAACTTATCCCTTTTGCAGTCTCTGCAGGGTATATTTATGAATTTCCATAAAAAAAACCATTGCCACAAGCAATGACCTTCTACTTAGTGCATTTGTGCATTAACTAACATCTTCCTTTGGCATGCCTCAGAGGGTACACTCATCAGGTTGTTTTGAAACTTTGTATGCTTATGCAGGGTGACAAAGATAGGAGCTATTGATTTTTTTTTCATTTCCATCAAAAACTGTTGCTGTTAGCAACAATCTTCGAATTTATTGCATTTGTGCTTCAACATTCTTCTTTGACATGGCATACAGGCCACATTAATCATAGGATTGTTTTTGAACTTTGTGTGCTCATTAGGCAAGACCTTTAGATAAGAGCTATTGATTAGCATTCATTTCTGTGAAAAAAGTTGCCATTTACAATAACCTCTGAATATACTGCATTTGTGTATCAACATTCTTCCTTTAGCCAGTCTTACAGTTTACATTTAAAAATGCATGGATTACTCTGACGTTGTGCACACACAATGCTGTTTTGTTGAAATTTCATCAAATAACATTGGTACCAATGATCTTAAATTTTGCCATTTCATTTATAACTTAACAAGTTCAAGTTTGTCAAGTTGAGCTACAGTGTCATTGACACTTTCATTTGTACACAACTTCTATACGGCTCAGGCTAGAGGCCATATTTATGAACCGATCTTTACGAAACATCTTGGGTACCTATGTTATCACCGTGGGACGAGAACGAGTGTTTTTGGGTGCGGTCCAAAATTCAAGATGGCTGCCGGTGGCCATTTTGTACCAAAATTAGTGAAATCAGTTTTTTGTACAGAGCTTCTGTATGAAAGTTCTGATTTGAATAAATTTTTATGTGTACCCATACTAGGTATGGTACACGTAATGCCATCATCCGGGGTGGCCATCCTTTGTCCGTCCGTCTGTCCGTCCGGCGTCCATATCCATTTCTTTATCATTCGATAACTTGAAAAATATTGCTTGGATTGTCAAGTTACTTTATATTTGTGTTCAGGTTACTGATGTGCCAAGCTGTATAGTTTTTGGTGTAAATCTGATAATTTGATCCCGAGATATTAACCCTTTATCATTCAAATTGAAAATTCCTCCTATCCCTTTGGCATTCGATAACTTGAAAAATATTGCTTGGATTGTCAAGTTACTTTATATTTGTGTTCAGGTTACTGATGTGCCGAGCTGTATAGTTTTTTTTGTTTGTCCGTCTGTCCATCCGTCCGTCTGTCGGTCTGTCCATCCGGCATCCGTATCCATTTCTTTGTCATTCGATAACTTGAAAAATATTGCTTGGCTTGTCAAGTTATTTTATATTTGTGTTCAGGTTACTGATGTGCCGAGCTGTATAGTTTTTTTTGTCCGTCCGTCTGTCCATTGGTCTGTCTGTCCATCCGTCCGTCCGTCCGTCCGTCGGTCTGTCCATCCGGCATCTGTATCCATTTCTTTGTCATTCGATAACTTGAAAAATATTGCTTGGATTGTCAAGTTACTTTATATTTGTATTTAGGTTACTGATGTGCCGAGCTGTATAGTTTTTGGTATGAATCTGTTATTTTGATCCTGAGATATTAACCCTTTATCCTTCAAATTGAAAATTCCTCCAATCCCTTTGGCATGAGATAACTTGAAAAATATTGCTTGGATTGTCAAGTTACTTTATATTTGTGTTCAGGTTACTGATGTGCCAAGGTGTATAGTTTTTGGTGTAAATCTGATAATTTGATCCTGAGATATTAACCCTTTATCCTTCAAATTGAAAATTCCTCCAATCCCTTTGGCATGAGATAACTTAAAAAATATCAATCCGATTGTCATGTTACTTCATATATATGTTCAGGTTACTGATGTGTTGTGCTCTATAGTTTTTTTATGTAAATCTGATAATTTGATCCGGAGATATTAACCCTTTATCCATCAAATTAGCCACTCCTCTAATCCATTTCTATATGTACCCATACCATGTATGGTGTCCATAATGTCGGCATCCGTGGTGACCCTCCATCATACAGCTTTCTACTAGTAGTGCGTATGGGTACACATCTGACGATTTCATCGGCCTATTTTTAAAATAAATGTTTGAAATCGTATGTATAAAATTTTTTTCTATTTAAATACTGACCACACCAACTATTACAAATATTATCCACCAAGATTATATGCCCAATTTCCCAATAAATTTTAATGATTCCAGGTCCGTACAATCGGGTGAGTTACTGAGTGTGTGTGTGTGTGTGCGGGATGGGAGGGGGGGGGGGAGGGGGGAGGGGAGCGGATACGGGCAAGCCCCTTCTGTTTTTCAGAGAGAGAGAAAGGGAGAACAGTTTGATCCTGCGGAGAGTTTCCTTGAAATTCACATCCGACTTCATATGCCCTATTTTGGGGGTTTTGGAATTCTCCTGCTGCAACCTCTGTACCGTAAGCATACCGAAAATTAGGCTGAATGAACCGAGTATTGTACCGTGGAAAAATTCCGCGGTGCACCGAGACCGCAGTGAACCGTTGCAGCCCTACCTTACTCCTGCCAGAAAACGAACACGCATGTTCAGATATAAAAAAAACTGTGGTCATTCTGAGATCCGAGAAACGTTTTAATACTAACATATTTTTTTTTATCAAAGACATGCAGAATGTTGCGTCGTTCCTTATTTTCATTTACACACGTGACACCTGTCGCTCCAATTCACCAGTGACATGAATTAATGTGCCTGGTTTAGAATTGACGCATCCATTTTCCACGATTTAAATAATCGGCCATTTAAAATCCAGAACTAATTTCAGTGGGTTACATATATTTTCACCATCAAAATTTCCATCCGTGTTCAGTTGTATTCATACATTCGTTTCGAAGGATGCTTGTCAATGGAATTGCGAAATAAATGTTTGTACATGCCATAATATACAGTTCACTTCAGATTATCTTACAAGATAATAGTTCATTTCAGGAATTCTGGTAATACATTTAATAAACAAACACTAGATTTCAAGCTTGCTTGTTTAATCTGAACGACAGGCAAACAATAACATTAACTTAACTTAATTTAGAAAAAAATACACTTTGAATGTACAATTCAACAGTATTAACAAAATGAAGATAAACATTGAATCAAAATCACTCTCCTCACATTTTTCACTCTCGCAAACTTTATTTGAGGTGAGCGATTTTCCACTCGCCTCCATTTTGCTCCCATTCATCACTGGGCAGATGTCCTTGCTTGCCCGACGAAAATATAACACTTTGTACAGACTGAAGTACTGAGTTGGGCAAAAAAATTGCCCGCAAAAAATCTATGCTGATTAGAAAGTGCAAAAAATACCTGACTCAATGTCCTATTGGTAGAATTCCACATCCAATAGCCCAAGAACATTAGGTTTCACTAGGGAAAAAAATCGGAGAAAGCTGATTTTTTCAGGGAATGTCGAGTACATGTCACTGAATGATTAGACAAAAGTCCCCTAAAATCCCAGTTGAGCTTTTTTTTCTACAGCTTTTTTTCGAAAACGCGTTTGAAAAAATTTTTAAAAAATCGCACAAACTTTGTAACCTCGAATTGATCCAACTGTATTTTTTGTTTACGCGTATTTCGAGCTACATAATGTCTAATATACATTTACCTAGAGGAAAATGTGCATTCTGTGACAATTTCTGCGAAAAATTATTGAAAATTCACAAAAAAGTATCGGATTTACGCAAAAAATGACGATTTTCCTAACGGATTTGCCCAAAGGGTCGTAGTACAGAACGGGATGTTAGTTGGACAGACAATAAAAAATCACCACCATTTGAAGACTTTTATCATTGCTTACAAAATAGACATTATGGAAGACCCCCTCTGCTTCTGGCCGAGTTCCCCTTTTGGCATAAAATTCGTCAGCATGAGAACTCAACTATTTTCGGGCTTGGGACCGAACAGACACGTCTGTGTCTGGCAGCATTAGATCAATAAATAATATTTACAGAATTTACAAAAATCAATAAATAATATTTACAGAATGTACAAATCAATCAACATGGATTAAGTTACATTGACTATTATCAACGCTATATACAGAAATGACATGACCTATATACATATTATTCATCGAACTCAGAAATTTCCGACAGGACAGTGTTTCTGTGGTTGTTACAAGAATCCAAACTGCAATTACACAAACCTGAGCAAGAGAGTCCTGCCTTCTTACACCCACACCTTTTTGTACAAGCACTCTTGCAACCACAACTGATCAGATTCAGTAGGTTATCGGGGGCACATGGCTTTGTGGCTGCAGTCGGTACAAGAAGTCCATTGTCTAGCGACCACCCCCAATCCGTCGGAGGAAGCGAAGTGCCCAGCCATTGTTGGACCTGGAGATAACATCTGTAGACATGTTGTTGTGCAGCATCGCTGCTTGGTGGGAGTGAGGCTAGGTCGATGGGTTTATTCAGTTTAGATTTTGCTACATAACGCTTGTAAGTGACATATCTATATTGGTCGAGAGAGGAAACAGTTTTACTCCCGTATAAGATCAGAAGTTGTTCCCCGGCAGCGGCTACTGCACTTGGTGTACTGTCATCTGCCAAAATTGTGTTGACATACTGTTGTGAGTCGCTAGTAACATCGGAGACAATTGTACTGAATACTTTCTTCTTACCAACTCGAAAGAGTGCAGAAGTAGTGTCACAACCACTTATAGAATGTGCTACAAGGAGGTTGCTTCTATGGTCACCCATTTTGGTTGCTATTTCACTAACTGAAACTAGTAAGTTTGGGGTAATGGAATACATCATGTGAATATTACATCCTGGTTGAACTCGAGAGGTAAGAATGACTAACAAGTCTGTGTTTGTTCCCACAACGACAACATTGTTGTCATCTTGAGCGATGTCAAGTGCAGTTTCGGCTATCAGTACATCAGCATCAGCCTCGGCCTGCTTGGACTGAATATTGATAGCAGATAGCTCCTGCATTAGAAGATCGATCAGTTGGGTTTTGTTCTTGGCATTTGCAAGGGAATCGGATTGGGGTGTGGTGGCTGGTAACTCGGGTGAGATATTGATATCAATGGAATACCTGTCTTTAGATCTACGGGCTTGTTCCATGCCCTTTGTCGACATTGTACAAGCATAACCATCAAAAACAACCACGACGTTCGCCCCAAAATGTCTCACTAGATAATTGGAATATGATGTACATATGTCCTTATATGACGACTGTTTAGGCCATACAACTGCCCTCAATAAAAATCCACCATCTACAACAAACAGAGAATGTTCTGGGATTTTAGTTTGCTCGGAACCGTATGTTTTGAGGATCTTACCGAGCGTGCTTTTCTGTGTCTTCCTCATTCCAGCAGAATCAAACAATGCTGGTGGTTTCGGGGCGAGTTCATATTTGAGATACTCTTCCATCTCTGCTTGTGATTGAATAACACATGTGATGCGGTTGAACAGAATTGTGGGGTCAATCACTACCTTACTTCCACAGACTTTGAATTTGCCATCGATGCGAAAGACTTCACAGTGTCAACACGTCGTAGTTTGATGCTGTTGAACGTTTTGCTTACATCATTCGATACGCAACATTCACCAATTTTGCGAACTTGGTCACAGTTCACAGTTTCGTCGGCCACAAGCCCGGTCGCTATAGAGACTAATTGTAGTGGATCTCTATTCTGAAAGGGGGAATGCACTCTGAGCCAGTTCAATAATTTGGTGATATCATTGGCATCAGTCAATTGTGAACTTTGACGGAGATCCCGATGTTGTTCGCCATGACCAGTGTGAACATGAACAAAATTTTCGGTAAAGTAACCTTTCTCAGTGAACAACTTCAAATCATCCTGTTGCATTATTTCTTTTAGCTCATTCATCTGCTGCAAATAGAGATGAGAACTTTTTGCGTATGCAAAATGACCACCTGCGTGAAATACTGGAATCATATTGCGAACACAATATGTGTGGAGTTCCCAGTCGCCTGTGCGCTCTGCTCTCAAGAACAACTGGAGAAGACCTATTTGCTCGTAGTATTGTACCCAAAGCTTTCCTGTGCGTCCTACGGACGCATTCTGGAGCAGTTCGTGTAATTTTGACAGTAGATGGTTGACACTTTCTTGATTGACAGTGTCAGCTGTTGTACAGTCACCTCTGGCAAGTCCACAGAATATTTCATTGACTTCTGTGCAGTCTATGTTATCTAGTGTTCGGCTTTCTTCAAACACAAGTTTTGTAATGGCAATTTGTGTTAGCAAATGGGCACGAACTGCTCTTGAATATGCATGACCACTGATCAAATGATGGATTGACCCACCAGCATAAACAGTCCCCCAAAGTTCATCCAAGCCTCTACCAGCCCTGATCGAACCAATTGCCCCTAAATATGACATAATCATATGGAAGCTGCCGAGTCTAACGAAAACTTTTGTCAACTTATCTGACGAAGACACAATCTCCACTGCACACATTACATGCCAATGCATCTTGAGTGTAGGCGAACACCACATTATGTGATTTAATCGAACATGGAAATTGAAACAATGATGCTATAATACGGTATTTGAATGAGAAAAGTCGATGCCGTTTGAATTTGAGTTTAGGGGGTATGGTTAATATTTCACACGTTTCACCAGTTCATTATGGAATAAATGACTATTGTTATATATCATTATAAAGCCACTGCTTTTCTGCAATTTTTGATATATAATTTAACTCCCAAAGTAGTCGTCGATTTGATTTAATGGACGTTGTGTACCGTTGTGTGTATGAAAACAATAAATTTTTTTTCGTAATTTTGTACATTTTCGTGAATATTTCACCATTGAGTGTGAGGATTGGTACAAAGTTGGCATTTTCTGTTGGGGATATGTATTCTCAATATAATTCAGCACGATATTTATGATTCTCACCCTACTAAGGTGAATAAGAATGAGAAATATGGAGCTGGGTCGAATTTTTTGTAAAATTTTTTTTTTCATCAAAAAAACGCTATAACTAAAAAAAGCTCAACTCGGATTCGCGGGGACTTTTCACACTTTATCCGCAATGTGTGTCCCGGAAACATATAAAAAAATCAGCTTTCTCCGATTTTTTTCCTTACTTTCTCATTTTTATGTCTAATGTGCCTGGACTACAAGGAGAGAGTAACATTATAATGTAATAATGAGTAATATTATAACAAATGATTTTTATGCCCATGGCCTGTTGAAAGCACCCAGGTAGTCGTGCACCTCTACCTAGCTGCAGGCCTCGATTTGTTCACACAAAAATGCTTGGCAACTTATTATAGCCCAGGATCTAGATCCCAAAGGGATCTGGCCACTCGCTGCTTTGTGGGTGGCTGTGTGTGTGTGGGGTGGGGGGGGGGGGGGAGGGAGTGTTTTACCCCTGAGATAATTTGTGAAATGTACTATTAACTCTTAACCCGCTGAGTATTTTTTTCAAGACATTTTTTTTTCAAATCTAGTCATGGCAGCCATTACTTGATTTGATGAAAAATTCATCCAAATTCAGCTCAAGAAATTATTTGTGAAACCGGACTTTAAATTCAATTATTTTGGGCACCCCCCTTTACCCTAATTTGGGCACATTAACTTTAATCACTTTTACTACATCAAAACAGTTAGTGCTGTGCGGTAGACTGAATTTTCAGTACGGTTTTGGAATTACAGGAATACCGAAAACTGTACGGAAACAAAATCAAAATATCGTTCATTTCGGTATTTATAACCGTCGGGTGGGTTGTTGACAATTGGTTGGAAATAATCCACTGGTATTGACAATTCAGTACGTTGACAACTTGACATACAAACAGTAATACTGATGTCTGATGTTACCTGTTGGCTTCCGTATATTGTTTTTTAATGTGTCTTAAAATTTAGGTCAATCACGTTTTTCCAGTGTGCACTGGTGTGCAGCATAAATTTATTCAAAAGAATATAAAACAGATGATCGGGTATTAAAGTTTGGGGTCTTGTATTTTAATAAAATGATCAGTTGTTAAAAGTATCTGCAACTTAAAATAGCAATCCTGAATTGAAAGAAATGCTATAAAAGATCGCTGAGAAGCGATAACCACAGGCAGTATTACAATTTGTATGTCAAGTTGTCAGTATTGAATTGTCAATGCCGGTGAATTATTTCCTACCTATTGTCAACCACCCACCCGACCCCTAATGTACCCTGTGAATAAATCGCACAGTAATTTCCAGAAAATATATTGAATCGGTCTGAATGTTTGTTAGGAACCCTGAAACTGGACAGGCCTGTCATTTTCGGGAGAGCGATTTATTCGCTCGCCTACTGCTCGCCTTAAAAAAAATTAAGGAGGGCAAAAACTAGCCCTCCTGGCCTAAGAAAATAATGATTACCATAACGGCCTATGCCTAAAACCCACATCTTTTAAGATCTCCGCTACATGTATGTTAGTGGTCTCTGTAAGACGGACACACCGCCCCCTCCCACATCTCCGGGCCTTGCCGAGGCCCAAAGGTGTGGGAGGGGCAGTGTAGCCTTCTCACAGAGACTACCTTGTTAGCAGCTCCAAATAAAATATACAAAGCCCACTTGGCAGAATTCATTAACAGTAAAACTTCATTCTGCAATTTTAGCTTTTGTAAGCTTGAGGAGAGCTAATCGCTCGCCTAGGCCATGCGAGGGGAGCGAGTTTTAGCCCTCCTGCATTTTTAGCTCAACTTTGGCGAAGCCAAATTTGAGCTTATGCCATGGCCCATCTGTCCGTATGTCAACAATTGGATACGGCTCGGGCTAGAGGCCGTATTTATGAACCAATCTTTACGAAACTTCTTGAATAAATTTCTGTATGAATGTTTAGTAACATGGAATACATCACATATAATACAGTTTTTTTTCTTGTGCATAAATTATGCAAATTAGATGAACTTTGATTTATTCAGTGCTACTCATACACAGTAAGTGCACATGTCAATACGGCTCGGGCTAGAGTGTGTATTTATGAACCGATCTTCACGAACCTTCTTGGGTACCTTTGGTATTACCTTGGGATGAGAACAAGTGTATTTGGGTGCGTTCCAAAATTCAAAATGGCTGCCAGTGGCGATTTCGTACCGAAATTGGGTCCAATCAGTTTTTTGTACACAACTTTTATACGGATCAGGCTAGAGGCCGTGTTTATGAACCGATCTTTACGGAACTTCTTGAGTACCTTTGTTATGACTGTGGGACGAGAACGAGTGTTTTTGTGTGCGGTCCAAAATTCAAGATGGCCGCTGGCAGCCATTTTGTACCGACGATGCAGAAATCTGTTTTTTTGTACAGAACTTTCATATGAAAGCTCTGATTTGAATAATTTTGTTTAGTACCATGAGATACATTACATATCATACAGGTTTTTTTCTCGTGCTTAAATTATGCAAATTAGACTAACTTGGATTTATTTAGTGTTACTTTCAGCACTGTCAGTGCAAATGCCAATACGGCTCGGGCTAGAGGAAGCATTTATGAAACGATCTTTACGAAACTTCTTGGGTACCTTTGTTTTCACCGTGGGACGAGAACAAGTGTTTTGGGGTTAGGACTGAAATTCAAAATGGCCACTGGCAGCCATTTTGTTCAAATTTGGGGGCAATCTGATTTTTGCCCAGAACTTCCACATGAAAGCGCTGATTTGAATATTTTTTTGTATGAATGTTTAGTACCATGGGATACATCACATATAATTCAGGTTTTTTTCTCGTGCAGAAATTATGCAAATTAGATGAACTTTGATTTTTTCAGTGCTACTTACACACAGTAAGTACACATGTCAATACGGCTCGGGTTAGAGGCTGTATTTATCAACCGATCTTCACGAAACTTCTTGGGTAGCTCTGTTATCACCTTGGGACGAGAACGAGTGTTTCTGAGTGCGGTCCAAAATTCAAGATGGCTGCCAGTGGCCATTTTGTACCGAAATTAGGTCCAATCAGTTTTTTGTCACAACTTCTATACAGCTCGTATTTATGAACTGATCTTCACAAAACTTCTTGAGTACCTTTGTTTTCACCTTGGGACAGGAATGAGTGTGTTTTGGGGTGCCTTTGTTATCAGTGTGCTATGAGAACAAATATTTTGGGGTTCAGTCAGACCCACTCTGGGACTCAGATTTCTTTTCTAGTTTAGCATCTGACTGTCACTCACCTTTACAATACTTTACCTATCCATTTGTTACAGGCAACGGTCAGTATTTATGTACAGACCGTTACAATACTTTATATGTACCTTTGTTATCAGGTCATTACCTAGATGTTTGTCATTGCTGTGTCACATACTATACATGTACATGTCTTGACAAGTTGAGCTACAGTGTCATTGACACTTTCATTAATTTTGAAACTAAATTTGATAATTTTTAAACAACAAATAATAAATAAATGACAAAATAATTAAATGAACAATATTTACCAATAAAATCTTACAAATATGGCTGTCGTTGGAACCGGCTCAATGAGCCGGTTCCAATGACAGCCATATGTGTGCAATTTTATTGACAAAGTGTCAGGATATTTCAGGTCATCTTAGCCTTCTATTGGTTAATTTGTTTCTGCTGTGTTAGATAAAGGGTTAAATTGACTGAATTCTTTTCACGCGAATCCTAGCAGAGGTGCAGCGAGAATCTACATGGATTCTCTCAGGTTTTATTGCACGAATCTTTGTGCGAATCGATTCTCGGATTCTCGTCGAAATATAAGCCCTGGTTGACTTTCTGTCAATTTCACAGAAAAATATTTAAAACTGAAATCAACAATATTTTGATTTGGTTTCGGTATGGTTTTCAGTATCCCTTTAATACCGAAACCGTACTGAAAAACCAGTATACTGCACAGCACTACTCAGGTCCCAGGACCATTTCCCAAGAGGGTAGAAGAACCCTTGAAATATACCCAAATTATATTTATTTCAGTGGCAAGAGAAATCCTGCCCGTGGCGGGAATATCTGCCAGCAGCATCCAAAGAGTTAAATGAAGCATTCTGGTGGCTTTTGGGTGAGAATCCTCTTGCCCTGGTTTTTTGAATGGTGAAAATTACGATTTTTTGCTCGCCTGACTGAAAGTCAGGATGATCTATAGTGATCACTCACTCCGTCGTCTGTCGTCTGTGAACATGGTATTTGCACCTGCCCCTCATAAACTGCTGAACCAATTTTAGTTAAATTTGAGGTGATGGCTTGTTCTGATATCGCATTTTGTTCAAATCAACATTCCCAGCCCTGTAGGGATGGGGTGGGGGAAAATGCTCCAAAATTCGTAAAAAATCTTCTCATTAACCAATGGGTACAATGACTTGATTAATTATATATGGTATGGAGCTGCCTTTTAAGGTGTAGAATCAAGTTTGTTCAAATGATGTTCATGGAGCAATATTTGCCTTTGTAATGGGAGAGGGCAAGCTTTTTGGCCCTGCCCAAAATTTCTATATTTTTATACTAGAACCAATGGCCCAGACCTAGCTGGTGCAAACTCAATATCCCGGACCTCTGGCAGTCTGTCAGTCACACTTTAGTTTTCCAGACTTTTTTTTGGAAATGCTCCAACCGAATGATTTCATTTTTGGTAACCTACTATAGAACGTTGACTTACAGATCAAGTTTGAGTTTCATGCTGATTGCATTATTCTTGTGTGAGTTATGGCCCTTGGAAATATGGAAAAGCGCCAAAATATCAGTTTTCCTGACTTTTTCTGGGAACACTTCAACGAAATTCATGCTGATCACATCTAGGTTACCGGTATAACATTTGTATAATTATTAATGTTCATTAGTAGTGTTGCCGCGGTTAAGACTTTTTTCTGACTGGTTAACCAGCGTGTTTGACCGTGGTTAACCGCATTTAAGGTACCTATATTTGTAGTGTGTTCTTGCTTCAACTGTAACTATTATATCAGGCAGGCCAATGTTATTTACATTGACCATAAATAATAATAAAGAAGTATTCTATTTAGTCGTTGTTGTTCAATCGCCCATGTGTTTACATCAGTGCGTGTACCGGAAATCAACAGGTTTGTGGGGCCAATATGGATGAAACCATAAAAAATACAAAATCATCAAAATAACAACGAAAAAATAAATAATAACACATTAAATGTTTGCCAGCAATACCTGGAGAGACTTATTTATTTATTCCATGAACTCCAATTCACTGATGTGTAATGTCCGGTTATAAATTACACACACATGCACCAGGTAAAGTTAGTTTCAATAGCACCAACAATGCTTAAGTGGGACATCAATTTGAAAACAATTTGCGCTGTAACCTGCGCATTTGTAGTATTTTTATTGGTTTTTCCGGAACATTCTCGTGTTCCGGAAAAACCAACTTAATCACAACAACTGCGCAGGTTACGGCGCAAATGGTGCTCTGATTCTGAAACTATGAACTTTCAGTCACAAACGAGCGTTGGATTTTCTTGACAGGGATGAAGAAAGATATTGGGGTGATAAACAAACAACGAAAAACAAATAAATGCGAGTATTTTTTAAATGTTTAGTAACAATTTTCCTTTATTCTTTTATCTTATTCACCACGTGGTAACTCGTCAAAACTTACCTACTTCCATTGCATCCCAAACTGCCCCAAATTGGCAAAACGTAACTTGCAACTAATTCTTTTTGACTGCATATATTTAAAAATGGGGGGTTCGACTTATACATGGGCTTTAGGCAAAAGGGAGGAATTCCAGGTGTGAGTTTGGGGTGCGACTTATACACAGGGGCGACTTATACACGGACATATACGGTGAGTATAGTGAATGTAAGGTTAACCGGTTAAAACATTTTCTTGACCGGTCAAAGTTTTAACCACAGGTTAACCGGTTATCCGGATAACCGCGGCAGCACTACTCATTAGTCCGGTAGGGGACATATTGCTTCAGCGATATGTGAGCTCTTGTTGTACTGTGTATGTGCGGCAGCCAGGAAGGTACTGAATCTGGTGCCAAGCATCATTCTTTTGTTTGGCCTAAGTCATTAAACATCTAAACTGACATCTGTGCTTTAAATCTCATTTTTAGCTCAACTTGACAAAGTCAAGCTGAGCAATTGCCATCACTTCTCGTCCGTCGGCGTATGTACGTCCACAATTTCCTTTGGCACACCGCACAGGTCGCATTTATGATCAGATCGCTTTGAAACATGGTATGCTTGTTTGGGTTGACCTATAGATGGGAGCTATCGATTTTCTTCAATTTCCGTCAAAAAATGTTGGCGCTGGCAACGTTCTTAGAACTTAGTTTCGTCAGACTTCAATATTTCCCTTTGGCACACCCTACAGGGCACATTTATGATCGGATTGCTTTGAAACCTGGCATGCTTGTTTGGGGTGACCTCTAGATGGGAGCTATTGATTTTATTCCATTTCCGTCAAAAAATGTTGCCACTGGCAACGACCTTTGAACTTAGTTTAGTCAGGCATCAATATATTCCTTTGGCACGCCGTACAGGGCACATTTTTGATCAGATCGGTTTGAAAGTTGGTATGCTTGTTTGGGGTTACCTCTAGATGGGAGCTATCAATTTTCTTCGATTTCTGCCAAGAAATGTTGCCACTGGCAACGACCTTTGATGAACTAAGTGCATTTATGCATCAAAATTTCCATTTGGCACACCCTGCAGTGCACATTTATTATCGGATCGCTTTGAAACTTGGTATGCTTGCTTGGGGGTGACCTCTAGATGGGAGCTACCATTTTTCTTCCATTTCTGTCAAAAAAGATTGCTGCTGGCAACGACTGTTGCTGCTGGCAACGACCTTGATCTTAGTTTAGTCAGGCATCAATATATTCCTTTGGCACGCCCTACAGGGCACATTTATGATCAGAATGGTTTGAAACTTGGTATGTTTGTTTGGGGTTACCCCTAAATTGGAGCTATCGATTTTCTTCAATTTTTGTCAAAAAATGTTGCTGCTGGCAACGACCTTCGATGAATTTCGTGCAGCTATGCATCAGTATTTCCCTTTCGCGCAGCCTGCAGTGCCCATTTTTATGTGTACCCATACTATGTATGGTACACATAATCCAGGGGGGGGGGGGGGGGGGGGCATCCGTCGTTCATCCATCCTTTGTCCATCTGTTTGTCTGTCTGTCTGTCCGGCATCCGTATCCATTTCTTTGGCATTCGATAACTTGAAAAATATTGCTTGGATTGTCAAGTTACTTTATATTTGTGTTCAGGTTACTGATGTGCCGAGCTGTATAGTTTTTGGTGTAAATCTGATAATTTGATCCTGAGATTTTAACCCTTTATCCTTCAAATTGAAAATTCCTCCAATCCCTTTCGCATTCGATAACTTGAAAAATATTGTTTGGATTGTCTAGTTACTTTATATTTGTGTTCAGGTTACTGATGTGCCAAGCTGTATAGTTTTTGGTGTAAATCTGATGATCTGATCCTGAGATATTAACCCTTTATCCTTCAAATTGAAAATTCCTTCAATCCCTTTGGCATTCGATAACTTGAAAAATATTGCGTGGATTGTCACGTTACTTTATATCTGTGTTCAGGTTACTGATGTGCCGAGCTGTATAGTTTTTGGTGTAAATCTGTTATTTTGATCCTGAGATATTAACCCTTTATCCTTCAAATTGAACATCCGGCATCCGTATCCATTTCTTTGGCATTCAATAACTTGAAAAATATTGCTTGGATTTTCAGGTTACTTTATATTTGTGTTCAGGTTACTGATGTGCCGAGCTGTATAGTTTTTGGTGTAAATCTGATAACTTGATCCTGAGATATTAACCCTTTATCCTTCAAATTGAAAATTCCTCCAATCTCTTTGGCATTCGATAACTTGAAAAATATTGCTTGGATTGTCTAGTTACTTTACATTTGAGTTCAGGTTACTGATTTGCTGAGCTGTATAGTTTTTGATGTAAATCTGATGATTTGATCCTGAGATATTAACCCTTTATCCTTCAAATTGAAAATTCCTCCAATCTCTTTGGCATTCGATAACTTGAAAAATATTGCTTGGATTGTCAAGTTACTTTATATTTGTGTTCAGGTTACTGATGTGCCAAGCTGTATAGTTTTTGGTGTAAATCTGTTATTTTGATCTTGAGATATTAACCCTTTATCCTTCAAATTGGACGTCCTGCGTCCGTATCCATTTCTTTGGCATTCGATAACTTGAAAAATATTGCTTGGATTGTCAAGTTACTTTATATTTGTGTTCAGATTACTGATGTGCTGAGCTGTATAGTTTTTGGTGTAAATCTGATAATTTGATCCTGAGATTTTAACCCTTTATCCTTCAAATTGAAAATTCCTCCAATCCCTTTAGCATTTGATAACTTGAAAAATATTGCTTGGATTGTCTAGTTACTTTATATTTGTGTTCAGGTTACTGATTTGCCGAGCTTTATAGTTTTTATGTGTACCCATACTATGTATGGTACACATAATGCCAGCATGCGGAGTGACCATCCGTCGTTCATCCATCCTTTGTCCGTCCGTCCGTCTGTCCATCCATCCGTCTGTCCGTCCGGCATCTGTATCCATTTCTTTGGCATTCGATAACTTGAAAAATATTGCTTGGATTGTCAAGTTACTTTATATTTGAGTTCAGGTTACTGATGTGCTGAGCTGTATAGTTTTTGGTGTAAATCGGATAATTTGATCCTGAGATATTAACCCTTTATCCTTCAAATTGAAAATTCCTCCAATCCCTTTGGCATTTGATAACTTGAAAAATTTTGCTTTGATTGTCTAGTTACTTTATATTTGTGTTCAGGTTACTGATTTGCCGAGCTGTATAGTTTTTGGTGTAAATCTGATGATTTGATCCCGAGATATTAACCCTTTATCCTTCAAATTGAAAATTCCTCCAATCCCTTTGGCATTCGATAACTTGAAAAATGTTGCTTGGATTGTCAGGTTACTTTATATTTGTGTTCAGGTTACTGATGTGCCGAGCTGTATAGTTTTTGGTGTAAATCTGTTATTTTGATCCTGAGATATTTACCCTTTATCCTTCAGATTGAAAATTTCTCCAGTCCCTTTGGCATTCGATAACTTGAAAAATATTGCTTGGATTGTCAAGTTACTTTATATTTGTGTTCAGGTTACTGATGTGCCAAGCTGTATAGTTTTTGGTGTAAATCTGATAATTTAATCCTGAGATATTAACCCTTTATCCTTCAAATTGAAAATTCCTCCAATCCCTTTGGCATTCGATAACTTGAAAAATATTGCTTGGATTGTCAAGTTACTTTATATTTGTGTTCAGGTTACTGATGTGCCAAGCTGTATAGGTTTTGGTGTAAATCTGTTATTTTGATCCTGCGATATTAACCCTTTATCCTTCAAATTGAACGTCCGGCGTCCGTATCCATTTCTTTGTCAATTAATAACTTGAAAAATATGCCTTGGATTGTCAAGTTACTTTATATTTGAGTTCAGGTTACTGATGTGCCGAGCTGTATAGCTTTTGGTGTAAATCTGATAATTTGATCCTGAGATTTTAACCCTTTATCCTTCAAATTGAAAATTCCTCCAATCCCTTTGGCATTCCATAACTTTAAAAATATTACTTGGATTGTCAAGTTACTTTATATTTGTGTTCAGGTAACTGATGTGCCAAGCTGTATAGTTTTTGGTGTAAATCTGATAATTTAATCCTGAGATATTAACCCTTTATCCTTCAAATTGAAAATTCTTCCAATCCCTTTGGTATTCGATAACTTGAAAAATATTGCTTGGATTGTCAAGTTACTTTATATTTGTGTTCAGGTTACTGATGTGCCAAGCTGTATAGTTTTTGGTGTAAATCTGTTATTTTGATCTTGAGATATTAACCCTTTATCCTTCGAATTGGACGTCCTGCGTCCGTATCCATTTCTTTGGCATTCGATAACTTGAAAAATATTGCTTGGATTGTCAAGTTACTTTATATTTGTGTTCAGATTACTGATGTGCTGAGCTGTATAGTTTTTGGTGTAAATCTGATAATTTGATCCTGAGATTTTAACCCTTTATCCTTCAAATTGAAAATTCCTCCAATCCCTTTAGCATTTGATAACTTGAAAAATATTGCTTGGATTGTCTAGTTACTTTATATTTGTGTTCAGGTTACTGATTTGCCGAGCTTTATAGTTTTTATGTGTACCCATACTATGTATGGTACACATAATGCCGGCATGCGGGGTGTCCATCCGTCGTTCATCCATCCTTTGTCCGTCCGTCTGTCCATCCATCCGTCTGTCCGTCCGGCATCTGTATCCATTTCTTTGGCATTCGATAACTTGAAAAATATTGCTTGGATTGTCAAGTTACTTTATATTTGAGTTCAGGTTACTGATGTGCTGAGCTGTATAGTTTTTGGTGTAAATCGGATAATTTGATCCTGAGATATTAACCCTTTATCCTTCAAATTGAAAATTCCTCCAATCCCTTTGGCATTTGATAACTTGAAAAATTTTGCTTTGATTGTCTAGTTACTTTATATTTGTGTTCAGGTTACTGATTTGCCGAGCTGTATAGTTTTTGGTGTAAATCTGATGATTTGATCCCGAGATATTAACCCTTTATCCTTCAAATTGAAAATTCCTCCAATCCCTTTGGCATTCGATAACTTGAAAAATATTGCTTGGATTGTCAAGTTACTTTATATTTGTGTTCAGGTTACTGATGTGCCGAGCTGTATAGTTTTTGGTGTAAATCTGTTATTTTGATCCTGAGATATTAACCCTTTATCCTTCAAATTGAAAATTTCTCCAGTCCCTTTGGCATTCGATAACTTGAAAAATATTGCTTGGATTGTCAAGTTACTTTATATTTGTGTTCAGGTTACTGATGTGCCAAGCTGTATAGTTTTTGGTGTAAATCTGATAATTTGATCCTGAGATATTAACCCTTTATCCTTCAAATTGAAAATTCCTCCAATCCCTTTGGCATTCGATAACTTGAAAAATATTGCTTGGATTGTCAAGTTACTTTATATTTGTGTTCAGGTTACTGATGTGCCGAGCTGTATAGTTTTTGGTGTAAATCTGTTATTTTGATCCTGAGATATTAACCCTTTATCCTTCAAATTGAAAATTTCTCCAGTCCCTTTGGCATTCGATAACTTGAAAAATATTGCTTGGATTGTCAAGTTACTTTATATTTGTGTTCAGGTTACTGATGTGCCAAGCTGTATAGTTTTTGGTGTAAATCTGATAATTTAATCCTGAGATATTAACCCTTTATCCTTCAAATTGAAAATTCCTCCAATCCCTTTGGCATTCGATAACTTGAAAAATATTGCTTGGATTGTCAAGTTACTTTATATTTGTGTTCAGGTTACTGATGTGCCGAGCTGTATAGGTTTTGGTGTAAATCTGTTATTTTGATCCTGCGATATTAACCCTTTATCCTTCAAATTGAACGTCTGGCGTCCGTATCCATTTCTTTGTCAATTGATAACTTGAAAAATATGCCTTGGATTGTCAAGTTACTTTATATTTGAGTTCAGGTTACTGATGTGCCGAGCTGTATAGCTTTTGGTGTAAATCTGATAATTTGATCCCGAGATATTAACCCTTTATCCTTCAAATTGAAAAGTCTTCCAATCCCTTTGGCATTCGATAACTTGAAAAATATTGCTTGGATTGTCAAGTTACTATATATTTGTGTTTAGGTTACTGATGTACCGAGCTGTATAGTTTTTGGTGTAAATCTGTTATTTTGATCCTGAGATATTAACCCTTCATCCTTCAAATTGAAAATTCCTCCAATCCCTTTGGCATTCGATAACTTGAAAAATATTGCTTGTATTGTCAAGTTACTTTATATTTGTGTTCAGGTTACTGATGTGCTGAGCTGTATAGTTTTTGGTGTAAATCTGATAATTTGATCTGGAGATATTAACCCCCTTTATCCTTCAAATTAGACACTCCTCCAATCCATTTCTATATGTACCCATACCTTGTATGGTGTACATAATGTCGGCATCAGTGGTGGCTCTCCGTCGTAGAGCTTTCTACTAGTTGCGCATATGGGTACACATCTGACGATTTCATCGGGCTATTTTTGATGTAAATCTGATGTTTTGATCCCGAGATATTAACCCTTTATCCTTCAAATTGAAAATTCCTTCAATCCCTTTGGCATTCGATAACTTGAAAAATATTGAGTGGATTGTCAAATTACTTTATATTTGTGGTCATGTTACTGATGTGCCAAGCTGTATAGTTTTGGGTGTAAATCTTGTTATTTTGATCCTGAGATATTAACCCTTTATCCTTCAAATTGAACGTCCGGCATCCGTATCCATTTCTTAGGCATTCAATAACTTGAAAAATATTGCTTGGATTGTCAAGCTACTTTATATTTGTGTTCAGGTTACTGATGTGCTGAGCTGTATAGTTTTTGGTGTAAATCTGATAGTTTGATCCTGAGATTTTAACCCTTTATCCTTCAAATTGAAAATTCCTCCAATCCCTTTGGCATTTGATAACTTGAAAAATTTTGCTTTGATTGTCTAGTTACTTTATATTTGTGTTCAGGTTACTGATTTGCTGAGCTGTATAGTTTTTGATGTAAATCTGATGATTTGATCCCGAGATATTAACCCTTTATCCTTCAAATTGAAAATTCCTCCAATCCCTTTGGCATTCGGTAACTTGAAAAATATTGCTTGGATTGTCAAGTTACTTTATATTTGTGTTCAGGTTACTGATGTGCCAAGCTGTATAGGTTTTGGTGTAAATCTGTTATTTTGATCCTGCGATATTAACCCTTTATCCTTCAAATTGAACGTCCGGCGTCCGTATCCATTTCTTTGGCATTCGATAACTTGAAAAATATGCCTTGGATTGTCAAGTTACTTTATATTTGAGTTCAGGTTACTCATGTGCCAAGCTGTATAGCTTTTGGTGTAGATCTGATAATTTGATCCTGAGATTTTAACCCTTTATCCTTCAAATTGAAAATTCCTCCAATCCCTTTGGCATTCGATAACTTGAAAAATATTACTTGGATTGTCAAGTTACTTTATATTTGTGTTCAGGTTACTGATGTACCGAGCTGTATAGTTTTTGGTGTAAATTTGTTATTTTGATCCTGAGATATTAACCCTTTATCCTTCAAATTGAAAATTCTTCCAATCCCTTTGGCATTCGATAACTTGAAAAATATTGCTTGGATTGTCAAGTTACTTTATATTTGTGTTCAGGTTACTGATGTGCCAAGCTGTATAGTTTTTGGTGTAAATCTGATGATTTGATCCTGATATATTAACCCTTTATCCTTCAAATTGAAAATTTCTCCAATCCCTTTGGTAACTCAAAAAATATTAATCCGATTGTCATGTTACTTTATATATGTATTCAGGTTACTGATGTGCTGTGCTGATAGTTTTTTATGTTAATCTGATAATTCGATCCGGAGATATTAATCCTTTATCCATCAAATTAGACACTCCTCTAATCCATTTCTATATGTACCCATACCATGTATGGTGTACATAATGTTGGCATCAGTGGTGACCCTCCGTCATACAGCTTTCTACTAGTTGTGCGTATGGGTACACATCTGACGATTTCATAGGCCTATTTTTGACTGGATCGCACACTTGGTGTGCTTGTTTGGGGTGACCTTAAGATGGGAGCTATCGATTTTCTTCCATTTCCATCAAAAATAGTTGCCATTGGCAGTGACCTCTGATGAACATAGTAAAGACTTATGCTTAAATATTTCCCTTTGACACACCCTGCAGGCACATTTATGATTGGATAAGTTAGAAACTTGCTGTGCTTGTGTGGGGTGATATCTATATGGGAGTTATCAATTTTCTTCTATTTCTGTCAAAAAAATGTTGCCCCTGGCAATGACCTTTGAACTTAGTTTAGTCAGACTTCCATATTTCCCTTTGGCACACCTTCGGGGCACATTTATGATCAGATCTCCCAAAATGCATTTTGAAGAAGGATTGGGAGTTACTACGTGCAAAAAAAAAAAATTTTCTCCTATAGCCCAACAATGTTTTATGTACTGTATCTTTAACCCTTTACCTAACACAAGTTGAAGCCAACAGTACTAATTATTTTTCTGAAACATCAGATTTTTTCATTTTTTACTTCTAACCATTGCTTATTAGTCCTTATTGGAATGAGCTCATCAACCTTGTTCCATTAATACAGTTAAAACTAGAAGTCCTGTCATGAAATGCGCACAAATAGCACGTTGATATGCGTGTTAACGTGCGCGTTATGGCTCAAGTAAAGCTATCAAATTCTGTACATATGGCCTGTGCACAAGCAATGTTTCAGCCAATGGACCTCCGGGTAACCCGGAGGTCCATTGGCAGAAACATTGCATGTGTTTGCTATAAGTAACCAGGAGATTCTGTCGTGCTTTGGATGCCATTGAATATGGCAATTGCGCGCAATTCCAACGCGCAATTAAGCCTAGATAAGCGCACTATTCGTGACAGGACTTCTAGTTTTAACTGTAGGTCATGAGGTATGTTTTGGGATAGAGAAATGAAAAAATTAAATTTGAATTGTAATTTTTGTATATCTTGAGTGCAGATATGGCAGATTTGTTATGTAAACGGTTAACAAAAAATGGCTCAGACTATTTTGTGTATAAGCATTACCATTGCTTGGACAGTCAGGCTGCATGCGTGACATCACTCTAGATTTGAACAACAATTTAACTTACAACTTCCAGGTTAAAGTTGTTTTTTTTTTACAAAGTTACACCTTTAATTACACCTTTTTATTACACCTTTAATTCTTCAAAATGTTTAGTGCAATGTCACTGTTTCACATTTGGGACAATGTCTACTGTCCAATGAACCTTTCTACAGTGATTTTCATTAATATTGGCATGATTTTAACCTCTTTTAACCCTTTACCCAACGTAACGGCCAAAACCGGCCAGCACTATTCTCAAAAATCGCCAATTAATTTTCATTATTTTTTCATTTTTTGTCTCAAAAACATAGGTTATGACCCCTCGTTGGAACGAGCTCGCCGAGCTCATTCCAACGAGGGGTCATAACCTATGTTTTTGAGACAAAAAATGAAAAAAATTAGTTATTCAAGAAATTTTTTTGCAAGTGTCGTCTGCTTTTCATGTTTGGTAAAGGGTTAAGCATGTTTTCAGACTTACATGTACCGTAGTTTCTTTGTATTTGAAATTAGGCTTTTACCACATACTTTCTTACTTGAATTCTTGCATAGTCAATACAACTTAATGATTGCATTTACATCAGTGATTTCTTTTATCGGTTTTAGGAAATATTTAACCCTTTTTTGCAGTCAATTTTACTTTATATTCCTAGCTTAAAGTTTCGGATTAAAGTTTTGCTTTTCAAGGTTATACCTTTTATTCTTCAAACACTGTGTTACAATGTCATTGCTTTTCATTTGGGGCATTTGGGTCTACTGATGCTGTATACAGTGGTTTCAATTAATATTTGCCTTAATTTAAACCTTTTCAAAGTGGTTTTCGAATTTAGTTTCTTTAAATTTGAAATTGGGCTTCTTACGCATACTTTGTCACTTTTTGTTCTTACATGATCAATACAACTTTTAATAATTGTATTTACAGACCTGATTTCTTTTACTTGTATGCAGCTTTTTTCTCATTACCTGAGCTTCACAGTTTGAAATATAAAGAAATGCCTTCTGCAGCATACTTCTATTATTTTACAAAAGTAATACAGATTGGAACGAAATGGGAGTGAGGAACTTTGATGCTGTCTCCAAAGCTTTGGGGAAGATGGGTGGAATGAATCCACCCCTCCCTCCTCCCCATGTTACCCAGAAGATAAATCTAGTTCTAATTATACAGTTCTCTTCAAATTTGATATTACATTTTTATACGACCATTTGTATAAATGGTCCATCCGTCCGTCCATCCATCCATCCATCCATCCATCCATCCATCCATCCATCCATCTGTAAACAATTTGTTTCCGACCAATAACTCCAGTTTGGATTATTTGATTTCAACCAAAGTTGATAGATAAATGCTTATTTTCCAGCTAGTAATACATGTGAAGTTTGACTATGCCCCCCCCCCCACCCCTGCACCCCCTGTACTGCATCTTTAACCCTTTACCAAACACAAGTTGAAGCAAACAGTTCAAATTATTTTTCTGAAACCTCAGATTTGTTCATTTTTAGCTCAACTTTGACGTAAGTCAAATTTGAGGTTATGCCATGGCCCGTTGTCCGTCTGTCCATCAACAATTCAATACGGCGCAGGCTAGAGGCTGTATTTATGAACCGATTTTTGTGAAACTTCTGGAGTACCTTTGTTATCAGCGTGGGACGAAAACGAGTGTTTTTGGGTGCGGTCTGAAATTCAAGATGGCCACCGGCATCCATTTTGTACCTTAGTTACTGCAATCAGTTTTTTGTACAGAACTTCCATATGAAAGTTCTGATTTGAATAAATTTTTGTCTGAATGTTTAGTAACATGGAATACATCACATATAATACGGGTTTTTTTCTCTCGTGCAGAAATTCTGCAAATTAGATGAACTTTGATTTTTTCAGTGCTACTTACACACAGTAAGTACACATGTCGGCTATATTTATGAACCGATCTTCAAGAAACTTCTTGGGTACCTTTGTTATCACCTTGGGACGGGAACGAGTGTTTCTGGGTGTGGTCCAAAATTCAAGATGGCTGCCAGTGGCCATTTTGTTCCAAAATTAGGTCCAATCAGTTTTTTGTATACAACTTCTATACGGCTCAGGCTTGAGGCCGTATTTATGAACCGATCATTATGAAACTTCTTGTGTACCTTTTTTATCACCGTGGGGCGAGAACGAGTGTTTTTGGGTGTGGTCCAAAATTCAAGATGGCCGCCATCAGCCTTTTTGTACCAAAATTAGTGCATTCAGTAATTTTATACAGAACATGTGTATGAAAGTTCTGATTTGAATAATTTTTGTATGAAAGTTTAGTACCAAGGGATACATCACATAATATGGGTTTTTTTCTTGTGCATAAATAATGCCAATTAGACTAACTTTGATCTATTTAATGGTACTTTCAGCACTGTAACTGCAAATGCCAATATGGCTCAGGCTAGAGGCTGTATTTATGAATCTTTCTTTACAAAACTTCTTGGGTACCTTCTTTATCACCGTGGGACGTGAACGAGTGTTTTGGGGTGTGGTCCGAAATTCAAGATGGCTGCCGGCGGCCATTTTGTACCGAAATTCAAGTTTCAAGATTCAAGTTTGTACAAATCAGATCCCTTCATTAGTATTTGGGCTCTCTCTTGGAGCCCAAAGTTTAACTCGGTGCAATTTGAGGAAATTTCTTAAAAATCTTCTTCTTCAGATTGGCCACTCAGAATCTTCTCATGTTTGGTACATAACATCTATAGGGGGGTCAGATTCAAGTTTGATCACATTGAGTCGCTGACTACCAATTGCCAAACATCGTCTGATGGCAGATTGTATACTGATTATTTATTTATTTATTGATGTTTAAGGTCACATATTTATGCACAATGGCTAATCATGACCGTGACAGTTTTATAGGTGGAGGAAGCCGGAGTACCCGGAGAGAACCACCGAGCAACACAACGCGGTTGCCGCAGGTGGGATTCAAACCGAGGACCTCTCGGCTTTCAGCCTGCACCTCTACCTACTGAGCCACCGCGCTCCCTGTATACTGATTAATCGCCTCATCACTAGTTCTAAACACACCTTAATGTTTAAAGACCTAATTCAGGTTTTTGCAATCTCCAAGAATGCACCCTCAACAGACGATCTTTAAGAGATTCTGCTGACAAGCAATGGACAAAACATTTGGGCAGTGTTTTCTAGTAAAGGTTTAGCTGCCTATTAAGGCAGCCAAGACTTGACTAAAAATCACTGCTAACCAATTGGACATGTGCATGTTGTAGTCTAGAGGGGAATCGGAGCAGTTGCCCAGTTCATTGAGGGTTAACAAAACTGAAAAAAAAAACTCGGTCATTTCTTTCATGAAAATGAAGCATTCAATTGTTATCAAATCTTATAAATAACCGAATGTAGGAAAATTTGAAAATTCAGACGGTATGGGTATTCAACGATTGGTTCAGTTTTTTCGGTATCCCCATGATCTTGGTATTGGTTAAATTATTTTTGGTATATTGCCCATCTCTCACTTTTGTAGCAGGCATTAAAGATTTATTGGGGGCTCGGTGGCTCAGTTGGTAGACGTGCAGACTGAGATGTCCTCTATTCGAATCCAAGCTGTGACAACCACGTTGTATCCTTGAGCAAGACACTTCCCTCCCATTGTCCACGTCACGTGGGGGAATGGTGACATTGTATACTAAGGCATACTGCATGTCGATGGTGCACTTGTCTTCAACCAATGCTAACCCTTCTTGTGGAGTTAGTACGTTGAGGAGCTGACAGTTATTTACCACTGCACGGTGATTCACTCGGGGTACTCTGGCTTTCTCTACCCGTAAAAACTGTCTAGGTCATGATTAGCCATTGTGCAGAAATACGTGACCTCATAAAACACAAATAAATAAATAAATATTAGAGATTTATTGAGTATGTTCTTAAAAAATTATAAAGAACATGGTTAGTTTTCTAATGATGTATTTCCATAAGAAAGTCAAGTTCCAAAAACACCTGCTTTTATTGCACAGTTACTGGTGGAGTGCTAAATTATTTTTGGTCCTTAAAATTTCTTTGTACATCTTTGCACTTTATGGGAGAGTGCCAAGAGGCATATCCTAACAGATCAAATAATATCACTTCAATGATAATATGAAGCACATCCACAGAATATGAAGCCTTTAAATTGCTGTACCGGCACTAAATAATAAAGCCCAAATATGGGCTTCTAGCACGCGACCAGTTAATAAATGTACGTAAAGATTTAATGTTCAAATGATGAAATTCTACAAATTTGTTTCACCACAATGTAATCCTGTGATTTTCCTCATGTTGACAGTAATGACACCTCTCACCTCATTTTTAGCTCAACTTGACAAACTGAGCTGTTGCCATCACTTCTCGTCCGTCGGCGTACGTACATACGCACACAATTTCCTTTGGCACACCTCACAGGTCGCATTTATGATCAGATCGCTTTGAAACTGCTTGTTTGGGGTGACCTCTAGATGGGAGCTATCGATTTTCTTTAATTTCCGTCAAAAAATGTTGCAATGGCCAACGTTCTTAGAACTTAGTTTAGTCAGACCTCAATATTTCCCTTTGGCACACCCTACAGGGCACATTTGTAAAAAATGTTGCTGCGTCCAACGTTCTTAGAACTTAGTTTAGTCAGACCTCAATATTTCCCTTTGGCACACCCTACAGGGCAAATTTATAATCGGATTGCTTTGAAACCTGGCATGCTAGTTTGGGGTGACCTCTAGATGGGAGCTATTGATTTTCTCCCATTTCCGTCAAAAAATGTTGCCGTGGCCAACGTTCTTAGAACTTAGTTTAGTCAGACCTCAATATTTCCCTTTGGCACACCCTGCAGGGCACATTTATGATCGGATTGCTTTGAAACCTGGCATGCTTGCTTGGGGTGATCTGTAGATGGGAGATGTCGATTTTCTTCCATTTCCATCAAAAAATGTTGCCGCGGCCAACGTTCATAGAACTTAGTTTAGTCAGACCTTAATATTTCCCTTTGGCACACCCTACAGGGCACATTTATGATCGGATTGCTTTGAAACATGGCATGCTTGTTTGGGGTTTAGCTCAACTTGACAAACTGAGCTGTTGCCGTCACTTCTCGTCCGTCGGCGTACGTACATACGCACACAATTTCCTTTGGCACACCTCACAGGTCGCATTTATGATCAGATCGCTTTGAAACTGCTTGTTTGGGGTGACCTCTAGATGGGAGCTATCGATTTTCTTCCATTTCAGTCCTTCAGAAAATGTTGCCGCTGGTAACGATCTTTGAACTTAGTTTAGTCAGACATCAATATACTCCTTTGGCACGCCGTACCATGCACATTTTTAATCAGATTGTTTGAAACTTGATATGCTTGTTTGGGGTTACCTCTAGGTGGGAGCTATCGATTTTCTTCCATTTCCGTCTAAAATAGTTGCCATTGGCAACAACCTCTGATGAACTTAGTAAAAACTTAGTGCAGTTAAGCATCAGTATTTCCTTTTGACACACACTGCAGGGCACATTTATGATTCGATCGCTTGCAAACTTGCTGTGCTTTTGTCTGTATGGGAGCTGTCGATTTTCTTTCATTTCTGTCAAAAATTGTTGCCACTGACCTTTGAACTTCATTTAAGTCAGACCTCAGTATTTCCCTTTAACACACCCTTCAGGGCACATTTATGATCAGATCACTTTGAAACGTGGTATGTGTGTTGGGGGGTGACGTCTAGATGTGAGCTATTGCTTTTTTTCATTTCCATAAAAAATTATTGTCGTTAACACCAGCCTTTGAATTTACTGCATTTGTGCATTAACTTATCCCTTTTGCACTCTCTGCAGGGTTTATTTACGAATTTCCATAAAAAAACCCCCAAAACATTGCCACAAGCAATGACCTTCTACTTCATGTATAACTAACAAAATTTGTCAAGTTGAGCTACAGTGTCATTGACACTTTCATTATGCCTAAGACCAACAATTGTCCATTCAGGTGGAGAAAATCTGCATGCCCAAATGACGTGTGGCTGGGTGGGTCACTGGTTAAGCTGGTGATGACAGAAGCACAAAGGGATTTTATGAAGATGTCAAGAAAATCATTTCAGGCTAATTGGTAACTCTTTACCTAACCCGGTAACTTACTTGTCATGAAAACAATACTTGACACAAACATTTATTTAATTTTCCCCCAAAACCAAATTTGTTTCATTTTCAAGTAATGAATCATTTAAATTTATCTATAACATTGAAGATACAATATTTTTGAGGAAATTATGAAAAATTTAAAATAGAACTTGCCAAAATTGGTGTTTATGATTTGTATGAAACTTTCCCATCACAGGCTATCAAATTGTCTGAATGTTGTCAGAATATTACAGAAAATGTGAAAGATGTTGGTACTTTTCTATGGAAATGTTTTTATTTGGGTCATAAAAATAGTATTTTTTGCATTCTTGAAATCTTTTACAAGAAATCCAACAAACCTAACATATCCACTGTTATCTTAAAGAGGGTACACCTTCTGTTACCCACTAAAGTACCTAAGGGTAATGGTTAAGCCTTGTCTGAGGAGGCCATGGAATATGGTTGGTTTAAATATGTAGTTGGATTCATTTAAGTTAAAGTGTCTTTTCAACAAGTGACACGTCCTGAAATCAAATGGAATTCTTTTTTTATTGCAGGAGTAGGTTGTGTAATAAAATTGCTGATAAATGGATTGAACATCAAGATGCATGTAATGATTTGCTTATTAATCTTAATAAGGGCAACATTTCAGATGATGTGAAGATTGGTTGTCTGGAAGAAAAATCCAAATCAAGTAGAAGTCGAGTGCAGTAAGTATTTTTATTTATTCAATTTCTTATTTCATTTCAAATCTTTTATTGCCTTATTTCATTTGTGTTTCTACAGTAGCACAAGCTTGTGGCTTACCAAGTCACAAGAATCCAACAATAATGTGGGGCTTCCGTATTCATTTTCTTTTAGCTCCACTCTGAAAAGTCGACAGAGCTTTTCTAATACCAAGTTGTATTGTCTTCCATCCATCTTCTGTCTGTCGTCAACATTTGGTTTATCTGATCCATAATTTCTGTACTACTTCTCACAACCTGATGAAACTTCTTACACATATATATCATCAGTATATGGTGTGTTCTGCATCATATTTGAATTACATACAATCACAACAAGTGAAATCAAATAACATCCCATGTATCCACAACAAAATAAAAAAAATCCTCTGAAAAAAAAGACTATAAGAGCGCAAAGAAAAGTAACCACTGGAAAAACTATAAAGAGTTTCAGAAACTTTGTAAAAACAGCATTGACAGGGTGTGCCCTTCCCTGAAAAGTCCTTGAATTTCAGTCTAACTCCTTGAATTTTGAAAATTCAGAAAATGCACTTGAAAAGTGCTTGAAAATCCATCATACTCCTTGAAATTCCTTGAATTTTGCCCTATTCTAGTGCTCCGAATAATCGTACCCGTAGGGGGTGCAGTGGCTCAGCCGGTAGAGGTGCAGGCTGCAAGCCGAGAGGTCCTCAGTTCGAATCCCACCTGCGGCAACCGCGTTGTGTCCTTGGGAAAGACATTTCACCCCCATTGCCCACATGGGGGCACGGTGACGCTGTGTACTAAGGCGTACTGCATGTCGATGGTGCACATGTCTTCAACCAATGCTAACCCTGCTTGTGTGGAGTTGGTATGTTGGGGAACTGACAGTTGCTCGCCGCTGCTCGGTGGTTCTCTCCGGGTACTCCTGCTTCCTCCACCCGTGAAACTGTCACTGTCATGGTTAGCCATTGTGCAGAAATATGTGACCTTAAACACCAATAAATAAATAAATAAATAAATCGTACCCGTACGATTATTAAATTTCCATAAAAATTCCAGCCTGTACGATCCTTATTTGAACCCCTATGATTATTAAATTTTGCATTTTCAAATGATCGATTTAATTTATGAAATCTCAATCGCAAAACATGAACTCTCTAATGAAAATCGCATAGTAAAGTCGGCTAAATTTCTCAAGACAATAGACTAACACTTGGTTCAAAAGCACAATTGTTGATGAAATAGAATAAACCTTGCGTCCCTCTTGCGGTCAGTTCCATTTTATACCGGGTGATTGTGTTCGTACAATACTTTGCATGTACCTTTGTGATCAGGTCATTACCTAGATGTTTGTCATTGCTGTTTCACATACTATACATGTACATGTCTTAAACAAATTGAGCTACAGTGTCATCGACACTTTCATTTTGAAACTTGGTCTGAAGTATCAGTATCAAGTGTAGATAGGCATAAGATCAAGAATTTTTGGTGCGATGAATTTTGCATGGTTATGGCCCTTGGAAGTAGGAAAATTTCTGTCACAAATGCCTGTCTGCTTAACTACTTCATTTTTCATTGTACTTTTACGAAACTTGGTGTGCAGTATGAGTATGACATGTACATGTGCATATGGAAAGGAAGTTTCGAGTCAAATAATTTTTCAATTTTCATTGAAATATTTTTTGTATGAAAAATACGTCGTGTGTTATAGCCCTTGTTGACTTTGAATATACGAAAATTGCAGGTTGTGGGAAGTTATCTTCAGTTGCGATTAACCCTTTACCTAACCTGAAAAGCAGACGACACTTGCAAAAATAATTCTTGAATAACTAATTTTTTTCATTTTTTGTCTCAAAAACATAGGTTATGACCCTTCGTTGGAACGAGCTCGACGAGCTCGTTCCAACGAGGGATCATAACCTATGTTTTTGAGACAAAAAATGAAAAAAATAATGAAAATTAATTGGCGATTTTTGAGAATAGCGCTGGCCGGTTTTGGCCGTTACGTTAGGTAGAGGGTTAAAGAAATTATATGATATTTGGTGAGTGACATTATTGGGTATGAATACATGTCCAGGTCTATAATGATATTATTCCTATTATAATATAAAAGTCGGCGGGGGGATATGGATATCGTTAAACTGTCTTGTTAATTTTAATTTCTGATTTCTGCAGGGATAAGATAGTTCAGTTAGATATTTGATTTCAACTTCATATAATATATTATCAATTTTCTGAAACATTATTTTCTATAAATTAACATGAAAATGGTCATAAGACCATTTAACTCACTTCAGCTTGCCCAGCATTCTTGCCCTGAACTTTTGCAGTTTTGTTTGCTTCAATTCAGTGTTCAATTTCTTATAAAATCCCAATTGTTCAGGCTTGGCAATTTCAGGAGAGCGATTTTTTAGCTCTCCTTACTGCCCTCCTGAAAGAATTAAGGAGAGCGAAAAATTGCCCTCCTAAATATTTTGGTCTGGGATGATTGAGATTACATGTATTATGCTCATATTCAATTTTTGTTGTAAAGCAAAAATGTAATTTAACTTCGAAGTCACATAACATTTCATTTTGAAAGTGGTTTAGTGGTAAAAGGTAATGGCTGCAACCATACCCAAACACAGTTGCAATCATTTGAAGCAAAATGGGTCACAGCAATATTTTTTTTTTCTGTCAGTTTCAAGTTCAATAACTGACATCACAGTTTGAGGGGTAATTATTCAAGGAATATTGACACTATAATATACTACCATTACTACTATCCTGTCACTTGAAGCACTTGCACGAGGATTCAAGCAGACCTGCTGTCCAAGAAAGTCATATGCCCACTACTACTACCTTCAACCCCCCTTGGGGGGTTGAAGGTGGTAGTGGTAGGCGTATGACTTTCTTGGACAACAGGTCTGTGTACACACACAGGTCTTGTCAAGTGTGTGTTCGGTTGTTGAGTGAGACATCTAGATGTCTAAGAGATTTCGCTTTACCTTAGTAAAGTTAATAAATCACTGATGTAGTCTGTTGGTTTCAGTTTCAATGAGTTCATTGTACTGGATACTTAAAATGTTGTGTAAAGCTAATTGCTCTCCTAAGCTGATTGAGGAGAGCGAATTTTTGCCCTCCTGCATTTTTCAGAATGCCAGGCCTGATTGTTCCTTCACCTTACAAAATAGCCATTCAAATTTTATTATTTTTTTTCGATTTTTGTCTCCAAAACATAACCTCTCATTGGAATAATTTCACCGAGTTCATTCCATTGATGTGTGATAAGCTATGTTTTAGAGGCAAAAATTAAAATATTTGTTATTCCAGAAATTGTTTTGTACGTTTGTTCTCTGGTCATCTTAGGTAAAGAGCTATCGCTATACTGGACTTTATGATTCTGGAGAATCATGGCTTTTCCCGATGAGATTCCTTGATTTTTCATGCCCCCACACTGTCTGATGAATTGTTCTTAACTGTCTCACTGAAGTTCCTTCATTGATGTTATGAGAAAGGTGATCTCAAATGACTCAGTTTGATAAAAAAATTGTTTAGGTAAAACCATCATTACCGGTGGAGTGGGTTAATATTAATATCGTCGTCCCACAAGTTAATGGCCGACAAAAGAAGTTATGTTTGTTTGACACATATGCACTGAGTGCTCTGTCTATTTGAAAATGGTCCATTTTATCTCAAATGTATCCAAAATATTGATGTCTGGCAGTTTGTAGAGGGTTAACATGTGCTAACAGGAATATTTATTCATGCAACTTGTAATTCCAAACCCAAAAGTGCGAATGGCCATTTTTACTAAAAATCTACAAGATGTTTTCAGAGAAAGCCATGCGCATACGCTCTTTTCGAATTCGACGTGACGAAATGCGAAATTCGTATCGCTCTTATTATTTATTTATTTATTGGTGTTTAAGGTCACATATTTCTGCACAATGGTTAATCATGACCGTGACAGTTTTACGGGTGGAGGAAGCCGGAGTACCCGGAGAGAACCACCGAGCAACGGCGAGCAACTGTCAGCTCCCCAACATACCAACTCCACACAAGCAGGGTTAGCATTGGTTGAAGACAGGTGCACCATCGACGTGCAGTACGCCTTAGTACCGTGCCCCCACGTGGGCAATGGGAGTGAAGTGTCTTGCCCAAGGCCACAACGCGGTTGCCACAGGTGGGATTCGAACCGAGGACCTCTCGGCTTGCAGCCTGCACCTCTACCTACTGAGCCACCGCGCCCCCTCGTATCGCCCTTCATGGAAAGTGATGCCGCAACTATCCATGAACGAGTGAAAATTTCATGGAAATCTGCCTAGAATTGGCTGGGATATAGTGTTTTGAAAAGAGGAGGTAACTGTTTGAATTTGGTCCTTCCTTTTCAAGCCAGTTCGAAAAAAGATGTCGTGAATGGGCGCAGACTCCTTTAGTGCCCCCCCCCCCCCTCTCTGGAGTAAGTCCACTTAAATGTTACAATTGTGTGTGACTGGTGGAGAGTTGGCTGTAAATGGAAGTTGCTTCTTTAAGACCGCCACCCAGGGATCCAAACACAACCTTTAAACCAAAGAGAATCGTCAGAAGTTTAAAGTGAAAAGAAATTGGCGGTGATTGGGTTTCTGGTATTGGACATTAAAATAGCACTTCTGACATACACGAACCGTGTCCAGACCGCTGGAGGCAGCGACTTGAAATTTTCAGAACTTGTTCGACGAACCCTGGCCGACATTTTGGGATCTGTTAGTTTAAACATATTTATTTGCCAACAAAAGCATAGCAAAAGGATTGGAGGACAAGTGCTCAACACTTAGCAAACCCTCCTCTCCATTACATATAACATTTAATAATATAATTATTGTAATAATAGTAGCAATTAAATAATGTACCAAATAAAAATAGGCAAGAGAGAGAGAGAGAGAGAGAGAGAGAGAGGAAGAAGAAGAAAAAAGAAGAAGTAAGGCTCACAGTGAAGGGGCAGAGATTTCCACTGATAAATGTTGCTCAAACTCCTACGGAAGTGTTCCATTACAATGGCTAAACAAGAGGGATCTGTTTGGAGCGTCTGGACCGCCTGGAAAACACCACACATCGCTTGGAATGTGAGAGTACTATTCGTCCCGACTCTGTCAGTTTAGAATGGACATGGGCAGTGTTGTAGGCGACTGTAGAGCTGCGATTGAGCATAACGTCCCAGGTTTCGGTGCCTCATTGCCTTACCGACTCCAAGGTATGATTGTTTGTCTCAATATCGTCCTTACTACTTGTAGTTTATACCGTTGCCATACTTTAATGTAGCCTCTTGCCGTTTTCGAGACTTTCGACCCAGAACGCTACCAAGGTGGGAAAGTGCGGGGGAGGGGGGGGGGGCTGCAGCGGCAGGGGGGGGGGGGGGGGGTATCCTGACACTATCTTTAAACCTTAGATAATCCGCAGAAGTTGAAGTGAAAAGAAATCGACGGTGAGTATGTTTTTTGGCGGGAAAAGATTAACGAAAATTTGCCAGTTAGACATTCAAATTGCACTTCACACAAACACGAACCGTGTCCAGACCGCTGAAGGCAGCGACTTCTGATTTTCAGAACTTGTTCTACGCACCCTGGCCGACATTTTGGCATCTGTTGCAAGTGTCGATACCGCGTGGAGAACACCATGCATCGCGTGGAAAGTGAGAGTACTATTTGTCCCGACTCTATCAGTTTGGAAAGGAATTGGGCACTATTGTAGACTACTGTAGAGCAGCGATTAAGTATAAAGCCGGAGTTTTTTTGTGCCAAATTGCCTAACCGGCTCCAAGGTACGATCTTTCGTCTGTACATCGCCCAGATCGCCTGTAGTTTATAGCGTTACCATACGTTGAAGTAGCCTTTTGTCATTTTTGCCACTTTCTACCGAGATTTGAGGGTACCTTCCTTCAACCCCAATTTACAGCGAAATCTAGCCATGCTCACAACCACGCCCTCTCCCCGTCGGCCCGGGTGCTTCTAAAGATAGAAAGGTCAATGGGGAGGGGCAGGTGTACTTGGTGTAAAAACAGCAGGGGGGGGGGCACGTGTCCTAGGTAAAAGAAACAGCAGGGGACAGGTGTCCTAGGTAAAATAAACAGCCGGGGGGGGGGGGGGGGGGGGGGGGTGGGGGGGAGGAGGGCAGATGACCCCGCTAATTAATTTTAATAGCAGGCAGTTGTTCATGGGGCAGGTGTCCAATCCTATTGCACAGGTTCCAAATTTTCTATGGTACTTGGCCTTGACGGAAACAACATTTCAACAAGAAACAACGGGAAATCTATTTGCAGTAAAGCTGCAAATATAAACCTGATTTTAGGACCATTCCATGGACAGTTTAAAGCCTACTGCGATATCAGCGTTTCTTACTCTCCGCAGTATTTCACCCGAATCGAGTGCTGACGTCATGCAAGTTTGACGGACACGCTTTCAATTTTGTTATTGACAACAACATATTTATAATTTCGTGATTACTGATCGGAATTTTGAAAACTACACACACAATCGCGAAAGAGTTTTCTGAAAAACACGATTCTGCAAAAGGTTTTAGTGAAATTTGATTATTTTTTTTTATTTTCAACTTCGATGGCTCTTGTCGAAAAGGTGCTAATCACTGATCGTCCCAAACGAGATCAAAGACTGACGCCGTACATTAATAACATACAGAGAATCTTCTAAGAATATACACGCGCAATTCTAAAATGCAATAAATCAAGTCTTTTTTCAGGTTTTACGAGAGAAATATGTCCAATTGTATCATTGAATCATGTTTAGGTATATGTGGGCGAGACATTTTCTATACGGACAAAATACAGATTAAATAAAATATTTGCCATTATTTTCCGCAGACGTATTTTTGTCTTTTCTTCTTAGGGAAATCCATGCTGCTAAATACAACGAAGAAGTGTTATCTAATGAGGTCAGAACCGTCAGGTGGTCGATCCGACACCGCACCTCGAAGAAGATTTAGTGGGGGTGTCGATTTTACAAGTAATGTAGGCAGCGTACACGGCATGGGCTGTCTGTCTTTAATCCTATAAACAGGGTTAAGGCTTGATTTTTTGAATACCCTTATTTATTTATTTATTTATTTATTTATTTATTTATTTATTGGTGTTTAAGGTCACATACTTATGCACAATGGCTAATCGTGACCGTGACAGTTTTTTTGGTGGAGGAAGCCGGAGTACCCGGAGAGAACCACCAAGCATCGACGAGCAAATGTCAGCTCCTCAACATTCTAACTCTGTTCAAGCTCCGCTCAAGCAGAGTTACAGAGGTTGAAGACATATGTACCATCGACGTTCAGTATGCCTTAGTACACGGCGTCATCGTGCCCCCATGTCGGCAACCGGGCTACTTAACGCCAATTATCCAAATGGGAGCACGATGCCGCTGTGTACAAAGGCGTACTGCACGTCGATGGTACGCATGTCTTCAACCAATATAACCCTGCCTGTGCTGCAGTGCGGAGTTACGATGTTGGGGAGCTGGCAGCTGCTTGTCGTTGACTGGTGGTTCTCTCCGGGTACTCCGGCTTCCTCCATTCGTAGAACTGTCACGGTCATGATTGGCCGTTGTGCAAATATTATCATGCACTGTAGTGTGGAATATGAAGTGAGACGTACCTTTCAATGTGTGTTTGGTTGGAGAAAGAGAGAGGGGAAGGGGTGGGGGGTGGTAAGATCGGTAATATTGTTGGGATAAATCTACCGATGGCGTTGGACACCATGGAATTGACAGCCCATTTTCTGAAAATGTCTATGCTTGGCAGCCACTGGAGGGTTAGCAAATGCTTACCGAAATATTTTGTCCATGCAACTTGTAATGTCACTCCAAGACCTGCGAATGCAAACTTTTTGTTGAAAATCTTTTTGAGAAATCTACAGAAAACTGGAATTTTAAGCTTTTAGGGGTATATCTCCTTAACTAGCCAAAAATGGGTTAAGACCTTGATTTTTTAATACACTTACTACTTACAAAAATGTTTCCCTGGCAGCTTTGCGTCCGGTAAAAGAAGTTATTTTTCTCTGTTGCCTTCTCATTTGATGTTGTTGGTGTCCAAAAATGGACTATTTTTTCAGAATTTTGACTTTTAGCAGTTCATAAAGGGTTAACCAATGCTTACCAGAATAATTTATTCATTCAAGTGGTAATGTGACACCAAGACCTATCAATGGCCATTTTTTGTTGAAAACCCTACCAGATGTTTGTAAAGAAATCCAGGGAAAACATAAGTTTTTAAGCCTTTGATGGGTATCACTATTAACAACAACAAAAGGGGTTAACGCTTGGTTTTTTGAATACCCTTATTACTTACAAAAATGGTCTTTGGTGAATTCCACTTCCGACAAAGGAGATTAAGTTTATTTCTCAGGTACACGTCGGGAGCTGTGGGTGTCCGAAAACAGCCCATTTCAACAAAATTACGATGTTTGATAGCCTGCAGAGGGTTAATAAACGCTCACCGGAATATTTTGTCCATGCAGCTTGTAATGTCACACTAAGACCTGCGAGTAGTCATTTTTTTCTTGAAAACCTACAGGATATTTGTAGCTAAATCCACAGAAAATGGGAATTTTAAGATTTTAAGGGGTCTCTCTCTTTAGCTTTGCCAAAATGGATTAAGACTTCGACTTTTGAATACCCTTACTACTTACAAAAATGTTTCCATATAGATTGTGCGCTCGATAAAAGAAAGCACTTTTCTTTGTGGCGTACCCGTTGGGTGCTGTTGGCGTCCAAAAACAGCCCATTTTATCACAATTTTGACTTTTAGCAGCCCGTGGAGAGTTAACAAATGCTCACCGCAGTATTTTGTCCACGCAGCATCTATTGTCACATCAAGGCCTGGGAGTGACAATTTTTTCTTGAAAATCTACAAGACTCATTTAGAGAAATCCACGGATAACCTGAATTTTTTAGCTTTATGGGGGTATTGCTGTTTAACCAGCCCCAAACGGGTTAACGCTTGCTTTTTTGAACACCCTTATTACTTACAAAAATGATCTCCGGTGAATTCCACTTCCAATAAAGGAAGTTATGTTTATCTCTTGTGTATCGTTTGGGTGTTCTGGGGGCCTGAAACCGGCCCATTTCATCAAAATTTCGATGTTTGGCAGCCTGTGGAGGGTTACCATATGCATCGCCTGATATGTCATGTGTATCAAAGGTCATGGCACAGACAGGTCTATCAATGATGAAGGTTTAAAAAAAATCTACAAGACGTGTTTCGAGAAAGTGCCGATAAACCCCAATTTTGGCAGTTTTTTGCCAATTCCGACGAAATAAGGGTTAAATCGAAAATTCCGCTTCGGTACATTTTTAGATTTTGTGCCCCTCTATGCGTGTGCAAAATTTCGTGAAAATCGGTTCGAAAATGGCTTCTGAATCGTACGGACAAAATGTGTGGAAAAAAAAAAAAAAAAAAAAAAAAAACCCCCAAAAAAATAATAATAATCCGTAGAAAAACAATAGTCTTTTCCAGAGGGAAAAGCCTAATTACAGTCAGATGTTTACCTGAGAGTCAAATGTAGCCTATCCAAACTTTTACGGCACAATCAGCCCTGTTAATTAAGGGCAAATTGCCTAAGCTAAAAAATAGCCTAGGCCAAATAATTTGCCACTTCTACAAGCTTAGGCTGTGATGCCGACCTCATCACCCAGTGCACATAGTGCCGGACAGGGTGAGAGTACGAGAGGGTGTCCCCCTCTCTTTGGTGGGGGTCTGGGAAAATGCTTTGACTTTGAGTGCTGCTTTTGCACTCAAAGTCAAAGCATTTTCCCAGACCTAGTGGCATTTCAGCAAGGAATATATTGTTCAACTAACTATCAGTTTTACACAATGCATAGTGTAGTTTATTGATATTTTTTCCCCACGCAACGAAGTTGCTGGGGTATAATGTTTTTGACTGGTCCATCCGTCAGTCCGTCAGTCAGTCCTACTTGTTTTCCGGACTTTTTTTCTACACGCTTCCAGATATTGAGCTGATTTTTGGTATGTGAGTCTAACATGGTGGCCTACAGATCAAGTTTGCATTTTTTTCCGCTCCACTGATTTTTACCGAAATTACGGCCCTTGGACTCTGAAAAATTCATCAAAATTACAGTTTTCCGGACTTTTTTTGTACACGCTTCCAGATATTGAGCTGATTTTTGGTATGTTAGTCTAACATGGTGGCCTACAGATCAAGTTTGCATTTTGTTCCGCTCCACTGATTTTTACCGAAATTACGGCCCTTGAACTTTGAAAAGTTCATCAAAATTACAGTTTTCCGGACTTTTTTTGTACAAGCTTCCAGATATTGAGCTGTTTTTGGGTATGCAGGCCTGGATATTTCACGGTAACGATTGTTCCGTTTCCGTGTCGTTACTGTCACAGCAAAAACACGGAAACGATTTTTCGTTTCCCATGCATTTTATGCAAACCTCGGACTCCATGACCAGACCGTACATGTTCATAATTTTATAGGAATATGTTGTCCAGTTCCAATCGTACTGTCAGTGTCGTCTGTCATCTCCCGGTATTTACGACTACAACCACGATGTCGACAGCCGCAAAGAAACGAAAAAAACGAATCGGTGTCTCTCAAAACGTTTAAAAAATGGTCCTTTTCAAAAGATTTCACACCTGAAGTTGATGAGGAAGGTGTAATAATTAAGTTGGCTTCCCCAAATTCTAAAAAGATCACCTGACACGAATGTTAATATATTATACAAAAAATGGGACTGCCATTTGTCCTGTGGCTATCCGGCCAATAATCATCGGGACATGAATTATTTATGTCCAGATGATTATTAGCCGAGTAGCTGACCGAACGAGCGGCTGATGAATTTATCCTACTTTATGAGGAAAACAATAAACATTTTCCTTTTGAAATTTTCTGCATGTTCGAGGCCAAATGCCACCATAAGCCGCCTCAGTCAGAGCATCTAAAAATCAATTTTTTTTCGTGGGGGGGGGGGGGGGGATTAACCCCCCTCTCTGTGCACGTGCGCTAGACACCTTTCGGTGTCTGTATTCAGTTTTTCCCTCCAAAAATTCTCATGCCCCCCCCCCCCCCCCCATTAAATTTTAATCCTGGCTACGCGCCTGGTACCAAGACGGATAAAAAAAAAATCAGCCCGGATCGCCAGTATACAGCCTACAGTTCAAATGAATAATGCATCATTCTCATCTCACGACCAACCAACTTAACAGAATGTCATTGCTGCCAAGTCCCCAGCATTAAATATTCACCCGTAACAGTGAGTGACACTGCACGCCGGTAAACTTGAGCCTAGGTACGCCTCCACCTTCCCCCGGCCCTACAGTGTTTCATAAAGTCCTTCATCTGCCACTCAACCAACTCTGAACCGGTGTATTGGGAAGTAATGACTGTGCGAATGAACTCAGTCACCAGAAGCATGAAAATGTCTGTAATGCAGAAAGGTAATTCCAGTCTCGTAGTGTAAGGGAGGTAATCAAATTAGCTATCAAAGAACTCAGCTATTTTCGACATTGCTGACAGGGTCTTCGCCATATGTGATGCCCATATCTCTCACCAAATTTAAATTGCATCGTTCCATGGCTGATTTTAAATAATATATTATAAGTGATCATCTCAGACTTTGATATCTCGAATCTTTTCAATTTTTTATTGACTTTTGGTCATTAAATCCTTTAAGATCACGCTCGGCTGGTCACCATTGCAGTGTTGTTAAGCTGACAAGTCATAACAACAGAACAACTATTTTGCTTCAAGCGAAGTTTAAGACGCCAGTATTGCAGTCTCTCTGACGGATTGCTGGTTTGGGGTTCCAGCCTTAAAACGTCCCCCGCGCCAGTCACTTAACCGTGGCAAAATTTATTCTTTTTGTTAAAACGAAAGAAATGTAGTTGAATGCACGAGTGACAAAAAGTGAGTCGCGTAGAAAATCAGGGCGGGCAAGTGCATTTAAAGCCTATTTGTATTAGTTCTGCAGGGCGAGACTTTTGCTGTATTTTTACACCCCCTGTTGACGGAACGAGAAAATCGTTATCGATCGTTTCCCATGATGCAAAATGACGGAAACGAAATATGATTTCCCATGAGTTTTGAAATATTGAGGCCTGGGTATGTTAGTCTAACATGGTGGCCTACAGATCAAGTTTGCATTTTGTTCCACTCCACTGATTTTTACCGAAATTACGGCCCTTGAACTTTGAAAAGTTCATCAAAATTACAGTTTTGCAGACTTTTTTCCTACACGCTTCCAGATATTGAGCTGTTTTTGGGTATGTTAGTCTAACATGGTGGCCTACAGATCAAGTTTGCATTTTGTTCCGCTCCACTGATTTTTACCAAAATTACGTCCCTTGAACTTTGAAAAGTTCATCAAAATTACAGTTTTCCGGACTTTTTTCCTACACGCTTCCAGATATTGAGCTGATTTTTGATATGTTAGTCTAACATGGTGGCCTACAGAGCAAGTTTGGGTTTTGTTTCGCTCCACTGATTTTTACCAAAATTACGGCCCTTGAACTTTGAAAAGTTCATCAAAATTACAGTTTTCCGGACTTTTTTCTACACGCTTCCAGATATTGAGCTGTTTTTGGGTATGTTAGTCTAACATGGTGGCCTACAGATCAAGTTTGCATTTTATTCCGCTCCTCTGATTTTTACCGAAATTACGGCCCTTGAACTTTGAAAAGTTCATCAAAATTACAGTTTTGCAGACTTTTTTCCTACACGCTTCCAGATATTGAGATGATTTTTGGTATGTTAGTTTAACATGGTGGCCTACAGAACAAGTTTGCGTTTTGTTCCGCTCCACTGATTTTTACCAAAATTATGGCCCTTGAACTTTGAAAAGTTCATCAAAATTACAGTTTTCCGGACTTTTTTCCTACACGCTTCCAGATATTGAGCTGATTTTTGATATGTTAGTCTAACATGGTGGCCTACAGAACAAGTTTGGGTTTTGTTCCGCTCCACTGATTTTTACCAAAATTACGGCTCCATAGACTTAGAAAAAGTTCATCAAAATTACAGTTTTCCAGGCTTTTTCTCTGCTTGAATTCTTTCAATACCGTTGAAACTACAGAACACTGTTTTCTGCAGTATTCCTAGAATCTCTGTTTATTTTTAAAAAATTATTAGAGCTTGAAATATCAGGGCGCGTGGGGTATGTGAGCGTGCTCACTGAAGTTCTTTAATTTACACAAGTTTTATGTGTCACTGAAGACCAGCAGTAGTCCAGTATTTCTTTTCTCAGAAAATGAATCAACAGCTCAGTCTAGTGTTGAAACTTTTAACACTAGACTGAGTTGTTTATTCATTTTTTGAGAAAAGGATTATATAGAAACAACTCCTTAATTTTCAAGTCGACTATTTGTTGGCCAAAAATCGAGTCAAAGTCGACTGATGGGCAGCACATTACGTAATTATAATGAAAAACTTTGAAAACAGGAAACAGGTGACTGAAGAAGTGTACTCTGATGATGTGATTGTCCCATGATCTGCATAACTTAACCCCCAGTAAAAAGCTAGACCAACGATAAACAATAGCCTCATTGAATATTAAATGAATAATGTGACCAAACATTGCAGTTTGTTTGGGCAGGATGTGCACTACATAATGCGAGTTGTAAAACTTCATTCAGTAGTAAATATCATTATGTGACGTAATGTTTTCTGACCAATTTTTAGCTCACCGAAGGGAGCTAAACTTATCACTTGCCGTCCGTCGTCATTATCCGTTGTGAACTTTACATTATCAACTTCTCACAAACTACTCGACCAAATTGAACCAAATTTTAATTTTGTGTTCCTTATCATATGTCAATTCAAGTTTGTACAAATAAACTTGCCACGCCAACAGGGGGCACCAGAAGAGGCATAAATCTGATAGCACCCATAAATTTTTTCAAAAATTCAAAAAAAAAATTCTTCAGATCCACAAGTCAGAAGCTTTTCATATTTGTTATACAACATCTCTAGGGAGGTCAGATTCAAGTTTGTTCAAATCGAATCCCTTCATTAGTACTTGGGCTCTCTCTTGGAGCCCAAAGTTTAACTCGGTGCAATTTGATGAAATTTTTTTTTTAAATCTTCTTCTTCAGCTCCACCAGTCAGAATCCTTTCATGTTTGGTATACAAACATCTGTAGGGGGTCAGATTCAAGTTTGTTCAAATCCAGTCCTTGGGTTATTAATTGGGCTCCCTGTAGGAGCCCAAATTTTAACTTATTGAAATATGAGGAAATTTCTTTAAAAATCTTTCTCAGATCCACCAGTCAGAATGCTTTCATATTTGGTAGACAACATCTCTAGGGGGGGGCAGATTCAAGTTTGTACAAATCGGATCCCTTCATTAGTATTTGGGCTCTCTCTTGGAGCCCAAAGTTTAACTCGGTGCAATTTGAGGAAATTTCTTTAAAAATCTTCTTCAGATCGGCCACTCAGAATCTTCTCATGTTTGGTATATAACATCTATAGGGGGGTCAGATTCAAGTTTGTTCAAATTGAGTCGCTGACTACCAATTGCCAAACATCGTCTGATGGCAGATTGTATAGTGATTATTTATTTATTAATGTTTAAGGTCACATATTTATGCACAATGGCTAATCATTTTTATACCCCCCGCAAACAAAGTTTGGGGGGTATATAGGAATCACCCTGTCCGTCCGTCCGTCTCTGTCTGTCCGTCTGTCCATCCTTGTAAGCGCAACTACTCCTAAACCGTTTGAAAACTTTTCATGAAACTTTACACAATGGAAGAACTCCATATGCAGATGTGCATGAAGCAATATAATTCCGTTCTAACATTTCCAAGGGGAGATAATCTAACTTAAACATTTTAGGCGGGGGGCGGGGGGGGGGGATCACTTTGTGAGTTTGCTCACAGTACTTCTAGTTATCACAGTTTTATGGGTGGAGGAAGCCGGAGTACCCGGAGAGAACCACCGAGCAACGACGAGCAGCTGCCAGCTCCCCAACATCGTAACTCCGCACTGCAGCACAGGCAGGGTTAGATTGGTTGAAGACATGTGTACCATCGACGTGCAGTACGCCTTTGTACACGCCGTCATCGTGCCCCCACACAGGCAATGGAGATGAAGTGTCTTGCCCAAGGACACAATGCGGTTGCCACAGGTGGGATTCAAACCGAGGACCTCTCGGCTTTCAGCCTGCACCTCTACCTACTGAGCCACCGCGCTCCCTGTATACTGATTAATCGCCTCATCACTAGTTCTAAACACACCTTAATGTTTAAAGACCTAATTCAGGTTTTTGCAATCTCCAAGAATGCACCCTGAACAGACGATCTTTAAGAGATTCTGCTGACAAGCAGTGGACAAAACATTTGGGCAGTGTTTTCTAGTAAAGTTTTAGCTGCCTGTTAAGGCAGCCAAGACTTGACTAAAAATCACTGCTAAACAATTGGACATGTGCATGTTGTAGTCTAGAGGGAAATCGGAGCAGTTCATTGAGGGTTAACAAAACTGAAAAAAAAACCCCGGTCACTTCTTTCATGAAAGTGAAGCATTCAACTGTTATCAAATCTTATAAATAGCGAATGTAGGAAAATTTGAAAATTCAGACGGTATGGGTATTCAACGATTGATTCGTTTTTTTCGGTATCCCCATGATCTTGGTATTGGTTAAATTTTTTTTGGTATATTGCCCATCTCTCACTTTTGTAGAAGGCATTAAAGATTTATTGGGGGCACGGTGGCTCAGTTGGTAGACGTGCAGACTGAGATGTCCTCTATTCGAATCCAAGCTGTGGCAACCACGTTGTGTCCTTGAGCAAGACACTTCCCTCCCATTGTCCACGTCACGTGGGGGAATGGTGACATTGTATACTAAGGCATACTGCATGTCGATGGTGCACCTGTCTTCAACCAATGCTAACCCTGTTTGTGTGGAGTTAGTACGTTGAGGAGCTGACAGTTATTTACCACTGCACGGTGATTCACTCGGGGTACTCTGGCTTTCTCTACCCGTAAAAACTGTCTAGGTCATGATTAGCCATTGTGCAGAAATACGTGACCTTAAAAAACACCAATAAATAAATAAATATTAGAGATTTATTGAGTATGTTCTTAAAAAATTATAAAGAACATGGTTAGTTTTCTAATGATGTATTTCCATAAGAAAGTCAAGTTCCAAAAACACCTGCTTTTATTGCACAGTTACTGGTAGAGTGCTAAATTATTTTTGGTCCTTAAAATTTCTTTGTACATCTTTGCACTTTATTGGAGAGTGCCAAGAGGGATATCCTAACAGATCAAATAATATCACTTCAATGATAATATGAAGCACATCCACAGAATATGAAGCCTTTAAATTGCTGTACCGTCACTAAATAATAAAGCCCAAATATGGGCTTCTAGCACTCGACCAGTTAATAAATGTACGTAAAGATTTAATGTTCAAATGATGAAATTCTACAAATTTATTTCACCACAATGTAATCCTGTGATATTTTTATACTGTACCAATGACCCAGACATAGCTGGTGCTAACTCTTAAAATATAGGGCCAAACACAAATTTTGCCCCCCAATCCCCAAAATTTGCATCTAAAACTAAAGAAAACATGTCCTGAAAGGCCCTCCACACTTCGCCCCTACTGCGCATGCGCAGTGTCAAGGACGTTCCGAAATTGGCGCCATTTATCATTCTAAGTTTGGCCCTTCATCAGTTAACATCTGACTGATCTTTGTGCTTTTAAATCTCAGTTTAAATGATGCCAGACACATAAATATTAGTGAAATGGTGATTCTAAGGAGGATAGAAAAGGAGGAGAGGAAAAGAATGTGTGACAGAATATTATCAGGGCTGTAACTTAAAATTTTTTAATGAAATTATGTTAAGTTACCTATTTTCAAGGCAGCAGCCATTTTGTTGTCATTCTGATTATTTAGTTACACTGTTTTTTCAAGTGTTTTTCCTCTCTCCCTGTCCTTTAAGTTCCCCCTTGCTATTCTCCCATGCTTTGGCATAGTTTCTGTAATTATTATTACTAAATTTTCTTGGGAGTTTTAGCTGAATAACAGAATGAATTCTGTTCTTTCCCCATGTTTACGTCTTCACCTACGGGTGGTTAGGCGTTGTGTTCTGCATCTACCATCTGATGTTCTGCAGTTTCTTCCCTGGAAGCCTCTGTTTTGCATCAGATGGTGTATTTTTGGTAACTGATTTCGGGCCTGGGTGCCTGGAGTCTTATTTTAGTGTTTTTACACTCATTGTTTACATTTACAACAGCCCTCTGTGCGAGGGGGGGATTTCTAAATAATAATATCTTTATGTTATTTTAATCATAACTAGATACATTATTATTGTTCGTAAGTGTTGAATAAATTGTTTAAAATATTTTTAAAATTTTTGTCCACACTTAGGCTTGGGATCCATTGGGGCTCAACGTTACTTTTCAGAAACTTGGGCTGTTCTGAAAAAATATTTTTTTCAAAATATTTTGATTTCAATTATTTTTTCTATATTAATGGATCATATTATTATTATGTATTTTGATTGCCAGGGGTTAGTGCGAGTACCAGGACTTGTTTTCTTTTCACATTGAAAGGATATTGATCAATTGTTTTAAGAGGAAGTCTTCCTCTGACCTTATTATCATTCTATATGTGGTCAGTGTACTCGCATTAACTCCTGTTCTGTATCGTATGATTTCGATGACAATATGGGAAGCGTATGTCACGGTATGTTGTTGGGGATTTGGACACTCCGGTCCTTTCCCCGCAGGGTCACTCTACTTTATCAATTTCTATTTTCAGACGATCAAGATTAGGGTGATGTATCTGTGATGTCTTCCAACAGTGTGCCTCCGTCGTCACAATTAATGAAGGGCTAGCGGAAAAGTGCTCATGTAATACGCCAATTGCCTAAGAGGACCCTAGTAGGTTCGACGGCCTTTGACGTCCGCTAGCTCGCCCGGTGTAGCGTCCATTCACCGAATGGTTCGGCAGCCGGGTTCGTCCGTTGCGGTCTAGAAGGAATTTTGGGGTGATGCGAGCACTATAAAATTAACTTAATGCACACCCAGTGACGGCGGATCGGAGGGAGAACGGAGGAAGCCTTTTAGTCCGGTTCATAGCTCGTTCCGGTCCATCCGGACGGCAAGCGAGAGAGGCCCCTCTCTCGTTCAACAACATCTGGCCCCAGATGTTGTGGTACAATGTGTCGTTAGCGGAGCATACGTCCGTCGCTCGGGACGCTCCGTTGTATAGGCAGTCCGCTGAGACTGCTAAGGCTTCCTCTTCTCGTCAGCGCACACGACCGCACTTTGGCTGCGTGACCGCCGATATATTACCAGCTTCGCCGATCAAGGATTCTTCGGCGACCAGGTCACACCATCCGGCAGCCAGGGATTCGAGACCGATGGACTCCGGACGTTCGCATAGGAAAAGTATGCGGGAGCCATCTGATGCGGAGCTGCCCTCGGCGAAGCAGCGATAGACTGCGCCTCCGCAGGTCTCGACGCCGGACATTCTTGTGCACATAGCACAGCTTATCGCAGCATCCCAGCAGCCGACAGAAACGGTGTCGGATCGAGAATTATCCGACAGCGCTGGGTCGGTAGCCGGGGACTCGAGGCCTGCAGACTCCGGACGTTCGCATAGGAAGTGTGCGGGAGTCAACGTACACGGAGCTTCCAGCGGCAATGCATCGTAAGTCCGCTACTGCACAGGCCTCGGGAACGGATGTGCTTTCCTTAATAGCACAGTTTATCGCAGCATCCCAGCATCAACTGAATCTGTCGCATATATTTTATCCGACGATGCTGGGTCGGGACGCTCCGCGGAAGCGGGTACGGACGTCCGAAAGTTTCATCCGGTCCGACGGGATACCGAAAGGGATTCGGTGGATTTCAAGCTTTCCCTTTCGGATCAACATATGCTGCGATGCCGGATAAGAAACTGATAGCGTCGGTGGACTTAGTAATTTTTTGGTTCGGTTCAGGGACATCGTCCCTCAGTTCCGACATAGTCCAATAATGTCACACAAACTTTCGAATTATTGAACGACGCTATATATATTATTATTTTATGCTTGCTATCCAAGCATTTCTGGTTTCTTGTTCGAAGAGTTATGGAGATGTCTTTCAAAAGTGTGCCTCTGTCGTCATAGTTAATGAGGAGTTAGCGGCAATAAGTGCTCATGGAATATGTCTATCGCTTACGGAGCGACATTCGCTAGCTCACCCGGTGTAGCGTACATTCATCGAATGGTTCGGCTGCCGGGTTCGTCCGTTGCGGTCTAGGAAGGAGATTTGGGTGATGCGAGCACTTTAATTACTTTAGTACTCACCCAGTGACGGCAGATTGAGGACAGATCGGAGGAAGCCAACAACATAGGGGACCGCATGTTGTGGTTCAGATATTTTACATTCGGAGCATATGTCCGTTGCTCGGGACGCTCCGTTATATTGACAGTCCGAGAGACTGTCTTTAATGCTTCCTCATCCTCACAGCAGGGCACACGACCGCACATTGGCTACGTGACCTCGAGTATCCGATCAGTTTCGGCATTTAGTGATTCCACAGCGAATAGGTCGCGCCATCCGGTAGCCAAGGGACACGAGGCCTATAAACTCCGTTCGCTCGCATATTGGAAGTATGCACGGGGTAACGATCTCGGAGCTTCCTGCGGCAATGCATCGTAAGTCCGCTGCTCCTCAGGCCTCAGTGACGGACGTGCTATCCGAGTTAGCACAGTTGTTTCGCAGCATCCCAGCAATTGACGGTTTCTCGGTCGAATCAGGAATTATCCGACGGCGCTGGGTCGGTGCGGTCCGCGGTTGCATCAAGCTACGGACGACCGAACGCTTTATAGGGTCCGACAGGATGGCGAAAGGGATTCGAAAGATTTCGAGTTTTCCCTTTAGTAGTATCGGAAGATGCCTTTCATATCTTCTGGCATTTCTTCCAGTGATTATTTTTCGGACTTCATTGCTGCGATCTTGGATAAGAGACTTATAGCGTCATTGGACTCGGATTTTTCGATCGGTACAGGGACTTTGTCCCTGACTTACCGACGCAGTCCAATATTGTCATTACAACATGTGTTTTATTTTTCGACGCTATATATTTATATATATATACAAGCCTGCTACTAAGCATGATAGTTTAGTTTCTTGTCCGCGTGGCTCATTTCTGCCATTTTATCTTTTTTACATATAGTTTATTTTGGCAGAGCAGGGCATACCGAGAGTTCATATGCGTCTAGACGGTGTGATTAAAGACTGCATATATTCTTTTTCGCCGTTTATGTCTTTTCCAATTTCAATGTTGGGAACGACATTATGTATAGTAGACTTAACTTAGACGCTTTATTATACGTAATCCGCCTTACTGAGGCGTTATCATTACGTCTTCAAGAAAAGATTTACGGGATATTATTCTCAATGTAATTTCTTTTGAGGGCAGTAGTTTGTTCACGTATAACTCCGCCCTTCAGTGGCTGATTGGAGTTGGTTAGACGTGATGCAGCCCTAGCTACATCCACGCGTGGATAGTAGGTTAAGAACTCTCTCAGAGTCGCTTCGTTCTCGGAGGAGCTTCTCTTCGACGGCAACTTTCCGGCAATCCATGAATTGCTTGATTTATACATTCTCTTGTCTATCTAGTGTTACAAGAGATTCAGACTGGGGCAAACATTCGGTGGTTGACTCAGAGAGTGCCGCCGCAGTTGCCGGACCCGAGTGTGGCTGTTATGACGGTTGCCAGTCAAACAGATTGGGATATATACTGATCCCTACGGATTCGAAGTGCCAGGGTCTTTGGGTTCCGCAGTCTTTTAGCTATCAGTTTAACTTCCGCGGAATAATGTTTTTTAGGCTTGCTTTATGTCATTGCATGAACATTATTCAGAAACGCATGCCCAAATTCCTGTCCTTTAATTCGACAGTAGTGGCGTATCTCCGGAACCAGGGAGGCACTCTTTCGTTTCCGTTATTCAATTTAATGGAAAGAATCCGTCTGTTGGTTATAGTACACCAAGTTCAGTTTTGATCCGTCATATTCTGGGTCGTCTGATTGTTTTATCGCACTCCCGTTCTCTTACGGGTCGCTTGTTGCTGTCAGAATGGACTCTCAACAAACAAGTATTCAATCAGATTTGCTATCTATGGGAGCGCCCAATGATGTTTTATTTATGACACAGCTTGCTAATCATTTTGCAGACGTATGTGTTGGCTTGTCCAGATCTCTGAGCTAATACTGTTAACGCTCTATTGATCTATAGGACGGAATGATAGGATACGCGTATCCTCCGGCGCTGTTGTTTTAGCAGGTATTGCTAAGATAAACAACCACAATACATTTCTGTTGATAGCATCTCTATCTTCACAGAGATCATGAGTAATTTACTCTCTTGTCTACTGTGGATCTTAACGTGAAATCTTCCTCTATGTGAGGATCTTTTTTCACTGGGTAAATCGTGTCATCTTTATCACAACCAGCAAGGTCGCAACCTTCATGTATTCCGTTGTGTGGTCCGTATTGCATTGTAAGCACTGTACTGGACGAGCTTTGGACGCGATTTCTTACTATAGGAGATCCTCTTCTTCGCTATTCTATGCGACTAAAGTGGAGGCTCTTCCGTCGTGGTGTAGGGATCATTATGTTCATATGGTTGATCCCTCCATACTACTCATTGCTATTTTTTAGTATACTTGTTTCACAAGATCTACTGCAGCCTGTTGTTATTTAGGTTATAGGTTTATGTTACCTCATACCTATGCACTCTACGATAGTTTACAATTGAGTCTTTTGTCTCTTTATCTAAGTCAGTCAGTAACTTTTTGATAAATAGACTTAGAATCTTTGGATTAAATTCCTATACGGATTTTAACTTCAGGTTCTTATTTAGCTAAGTAATCATTTGAACCTCTGGAAACAGTAGTTTTCAAATTCTGACCTTTTAGACAGTAATTCTGTTGATTTCTCTTTTACTGTAGAGTCAGTGAGTTTCATGCACTATCGATGGATGATTTTCACTTTCATAGTTTCGGAATCAATACTTCCGTTACTATTTAGGTTGGATTGTTGCATAAGAGTTAGGCTCCTATTATCCGGAACCTATTATTTTAAGGCCCTTCCGTCTTCGTATGGGCATAGGCCTTTACTCTTTCCGGGTACAGTTTATGTATTTATAAACAGATATCTGTTTATTACAAGGGCGTAAGCTTCTTCTGTCTTTGATGTCTAGTAGAAGGACGTTACGCTCCATTTTATTGTTAATGGATTCTATTAACTAGCGTACTGCTTATGGTATATCATTGGCTTAGCAGTTGTGCTTAAGATTTCGGCTCATGAAGTAAGAGTTCTTCTACTTCTTGGGCTTACATTAATAGTGTTGCTATTATAGGTTTTTGAAGGCTGCTCATTGCACTCAGCCATCCATTCATGAATTTTATCTCAGAAATATCGAGTCCATTTCTGGAGGCCTCTATTGTTAGGTCTATTATCTACTGCTCAGAATGTCATTCACTTAACAGTTGCTACTATAGCTAGGTAGGCTGTCTGTTTCGGCAGTGTCTCCGTTCGGCTGCCCTCTTCGCTCTGGGCTATTTGACCCAGGGCAAGAAAAGGGGGGGGGGAGAGGGTGTTCCCTTGGGTCACCTGTTTTTACTATGAAAACAAGGGGATACCTCCTCCGGAGTTAGTAATTCTGAGCTGTTATTGGGATGGTTGTTTAGTGAGAAGTTTAAGTTATAAAATTCATTCAAGTCTTAGTTTTTAAAGTATAGCTTTTGAATATTGCATATGTCAACGGACATGATTATGCAATTCTCACACACTTTTAGGAGTATAAGAGTCTCTATTCTCTAGACTTACTTTATTATTGGCTTACTTTAAAAATTATTAGTATAAGGATTATTGGATATTAATAGAGTACATGGATGTATGAAGCTCAATTTTTGGAAGGTGTTGTATCTTTCTAATTTATCATAAATAAGAAAGATACATGTAAGGCCTATTTCTTCTTTTCCCTACAGGGGATGACTCTATTTTATTTTATTGAGCGTATTCCATTTTGCTCTATGTCCTTGGCCCTCCAGCCTTTTTACTATTCAGCTATGTCTGGGTCATTGGTACAGTATAAAAATGTTAAAAAATTTATAGTAATTTATATATTTTTTATACTTACCAATGACCCAGACGGGGATGGCCCTCCCAGGAGTTGGGAACTCTTGCCTCCCCGCTGAGTACATAGCGCTTACCAGGCACTGGTTATTAGAATGATAAATGGCGCCAATTTCGGAACGTCCTTGACACTGCGCATGCGCAGTAGGGGCGAAGTGTGGAGGGCCTTTCAGGACATGTTTTCTTTAGTTTTAGATGCAAATTTTGGGGATTGGGGGGCAAAATTTGTGTTTGGCCCTATATTTTAAGAGTTAGCACCAGCTATGTCTGGGTCATTGGTAAGTATAAAAAATATATAAATTACTATAAATTTTTTAACTTTCCTCATGTTGACAGTAATGACACCTCTCACCTCATTTTTAGCTCAACTTGACAAAATCAAACTGAGCTGTTGCCATCACTTCTCGTCCGTCGGCGTATGTACATACGCACACAATTTCCTTTGGCACACCTCACAGGTCGCATTTATGATCAGATCGCTTTGAAACTGCTTGTTTGGGGTGACCTCTAGATGGGAGCTATCGATTTTCTTTAATTTCCGTCTTAAAATGTTGCAGCGGCCAACGTTCTTAGAACTTAGTTTAGTCAGACCTCAATATTTCCCTTTGGCACACCCTACAGGGCACATTTGTAAAAAATGTTGCCGCGGCCAACGTTCTTAGAACTCAGTTTAGTCAGACCTCAATATTTCTCTTTGGCACACCCTACAGGGCACATTTATGATCGGATTGCTTTGAAACCTGGCATGCTAGTTTGGGGTGACCTCTAGATGGGAGCTATTGATTTTCTCCCATTTCCGTCAAAAAATGTTGCCGTGGCCAACGTTCTTAGAACTTAGTTTAGTCAGACCTCAATATTTCTCTTTGGCACACCCTTCAGGGCACATTTATGATCGGATTGCTTTGAAACCTGGCATGCTTGTTTGGGGTGACCTGTAGATGGGAGATGTCGATTTTCTTCCATTTCCATCAAAAAATGTTGCCGTGGCCAACGTTCATAGAACTTAGTTTAGTCAGACCTTAATATTTCCCTTTGGCACACCCTACAGGGCACATTTATGATAGGATTGCTTTGAAACCTGGCATGCTTGTTTGGGGTGACCTCTAGATGGGAGCTATCGATTTTCTTCCATTTCAGTCCTTCAGAAAATGTTGCCGCTGGCAACGATCTTTGAACTTGGTTTAGTCAGACATCAGTATACTCCTTTGGCACGCCGTGCCATGCACATTTTTGATCAGATCGATTTGAAACTTGATATGCTTGTTTGGGGTTACCTCTAAGTGGGAGCTATCGATTTTCTTCCATTTCCGTCAAAAATAGTTGCCATTGGCAACAACCTCTGATGAACTTAGTAAATAAGCATCAGTATTTCCTTTTGACACACACTGCAGGGCACGTTTATGATTGGATCGCTTGCAAACTTGGTGTGCTTGTGTGGGGTGACATCTATATGGGAGCTGTTGATTTTCTTTCATTTCTGTCAAAAATTGTTGCCACTGACCCTTGAACTTAGTTCAAGTCAGACCTCAGTATTTCCCTTTAACACACCCTTCAGGGCACATTTATGATCAGATCACTTTGAAACGTGGTATGTGTGTTGGGGGGTGACGTCTAGATGTGAGCTATTGCTTTTTTTCATTTCCATAAAAAATTATTGTCGTTAACACCAGCCTTTGAACTTACTGCATTTGTGCATTAACTTATCCCTTTTGCACTCTCTGCAGGGTTTATTTATGAATTTCCATAAAAAACCCAAAACATTGCCACAAGCAATGACCTTCTACTTCATTTATAACTTACAAAATTTGTCAAGTTGAGCTACAGTTTCATTGACACTTTCATTTAGAGCTGTCTCGGTGTCGGTTTTTTCGGTGCGATTTTCGGTGTACAAGACCACCGAAAATCGAACCGAAGCAATTTTTAAAAAATCGCGAAAGTCGATGTTATACCCATAATGCAATTTTCTGTTGCTGTTGTGCGTTTGCAACATGGAGCGACGTGCCACTTGCATAAAAGAAAGTCAGCAAGTTACATAAGAGCGTGTGGTCAATACGCACACTAATCAGGGCTTGCCTTGAATCAGGGCCGATCGACCCCGGCCCCGAGAGGGCCCTTCTCAAGAATTTTTTTTTCGGCCCTGACTTTTTTTTCTGACTTGGCTCCCGAAATCTCAGTGTTGGAAGGTTTGGGCAACGAAATTTTGCGAGATTAATTTTTCCATTCACGTCTCATTCATGCAAATGTGATTACAATAGAAGCAGCAAATAACAGATAAAATAATAATACAAACTGTTTTTGTCTGATTCGAATTAACATCCACCTAAATGATTAAATCCGCATGAAAACTGAGAAAATCCCAAGATTAAACAAACAAAAAAAACAAACATTTACAAGACTTCGAAAGCACGCTTGTCAACTAATGGGGGAATTCCCTTCAATCCTACAATACTACGCGTGGGTACATCCGATCCTAACATCTGAATAAATGCAACACAAGACACAGAAACTGCCATCAAAATAAACGTACGAAATAAAATAAAATGTGTACCTGTGTCTATGTGGAGATGTGGGGCCGGGGGGGGGGGGGGGGGGGGGGGGGGTGCATTCAATTTCTGAAATATCCAAAGCTGTGGGGAATTTTCATAGATTGAAATTATTTAAATGGTAAACTGAAATTTTTTTTTTTCAATTTTTTTCTTTGAGACAACCCTTGCATCGAAAATACACACCCCACAATATGTATGAAATGTCCTAAAATTTTATCCAAAATCTCTGTGTACGAAACGTCCAGCACCCACATGATGGGTCCAAGTCGTTCCGTCCCCGGGACGATTCGTCCCTTAACATAGTGGGACGTTTCGTCCTCGAGACACTGACAGAGTGGGAAGTTTCGTCCCCCCCCCCCCCCCTCCGAGACGAAACGCCCACTTGAATAGCAAATCATTAAGATGATATGGGATGTTGGATTTTTTTCATGATGTAACAAGACATGATCACATCCTTAGAAATGGTTTGCCAAACCAGTTTTAATGATACACATCATATGTTCACATTAAGTTGTGGATTTGTTTTTGCCTAAAAAACATCTAGGTAGATAAGAAACACATTCCACTGGAATGTGTTTTTTATCTATCTAGATTTTTTTTTTCTAAGCAAAAGCAATCAACTAAGGTCGCCATTGGAAAGAATGTAACAACATAAAATTACCCCAAAAGGCCCCGACATCAATATCTGGGAGACTTTTTTCAGGCCCCAGCAGGGCCCGACCTCAACATCTGGGGGACTTTTTTTTAGGCAAGGCAAGCCCTGCACTTGATTGATAGTCGAGTGTCCCCGCTGCTAATTGTGCAAATCCCTCAGTCCCGATAATCTTCCAATCTGTGTGCCGTTTTCTGTTCAATTACTGGACTTTTGTTTCAAGAGTTTGCAGCAGGAACACTCAACTGTCAATCGAGTGTGCATATTCAGCACGCGCTCTTATGTTAATTAGATGTTTACACGTGAAACCTAAACTAACAATGTGGATTTAAAGGCTCTAATGGTTACATTACGTTGATTGATAGAATATTCAATACACACCATGACATGCATAGATTATTAGATTAATGTCTGACGATCATAAAGATTCGGTGTTTTTTTCAATATTTTACCAAAAAGTGTTTTTATGGACTTGAAACGAGGCTCACTTTTCTCAAAACAGCGCTAAAAGTTACTAAAACCTCACTGGCGCACGATTTTCAAACTCGAAAGACTGAATGAGGCACATGTGTTATTAACATCGACATCGACATCGCGCTTTTTGTCCAAAAAAATCGAAACTCGACATCGAAGTCAAATTTCAACACCGAGACAGCTCCACTTTCATTATGCCTTAGTCCAACAATTGTCCATTCAGGAGGAGAAAATCTGCATGCCCAAATGACGTGTGGCTGGGTGGGTCACTGGTTAAGCTGGTGATGACAGGAGCACAAAGGGATTTTATGAAGATGTCAAGAAAATCATTTCAGGCTAATTGGTAACTCTTTACCTAACCCGGTAACTTACTTGTCATGAAAACAATACTTGACACAAACATTTATTTAATATGCCCCCAAAACCAAATTTGTTTCATTTTCAAGTAATGAATCATTTAAATTTATCTATAACATTGAAGATACAATATTTTTGAGGAAATTATGAAAAATTTAAAATAAAACTTGCCAAAATTGGTGTTTATGATTTGTATGAAACTTTCCCATCACAGGCTATCAAATTGTCTGAATGTTGTCAGAATATTACAGAAAATGTGAAAGATGTTGGTACTTTTCCTTGGAAATGTTTTTATTTGGGTCATAAAAATAGTATTTTCTGCATTCTTGAACATCTTTTACAAGAAATCCAACAAGCCTAACATATCCACTGTTATCCTAAAGAGGGTACACCTTCTGTAACCCACTAAAGTACCTAAGGGTAATGGTTAAGCCTTGTCTGAGGAGGCCATGGAATATGGTTGGTTTAAATATGTAGCTGGATTCATTTAAGTTAAAGTGTCTTTTCAACAAGTGACATGTCCTGAAGTCAAATGGAATTCTTTTTTTTATTGCAGGAGTAGGGTGTGTAATAAAATTGCTGATAAATGGATTGAACATCAAGATGCATGTAATGATTTGCTTATTAATCTTAATAAGGGCAACATTTCAGATGATGTGAAGATTGGTTGTCTGGAAGAAAAATCCAAATCAAGTAGAAGTCGAGTGCAGTAAGTATTTTTGTTTATTCAATTTCTTATTTCATTTCAAATCTTTTATTGTCTTATTTCATTTGTCTTTCTACAGTAACACTGAAGCTTGTGGCTCACCAAGTCACAAGAATCGAGCAATAATGTGGGGCTTCCGTATTCATTTTCTTTTAGCTCCACTCTGAAAAGTCGACAGAGCTTTTCTAATACCAAGTTGTATTGTCATCCATCCATCTTCTGTCCGTCGTCAACATTTGTTTTATCTGGTCCATAATTTCTGTAATACTTCTCACAATCTGATGAAACTTCTAACACATATATATCATCAGAATGTGGTGTGACCTGCATCATACTTGAATTACATACAATCACAACAAGTGAAATCAAATAACATCCCATGTATCCACAACAAAGTAAAAAAAAGCCTCTGAAAAAAAAGACTGTAAGAGCGCAGGCTTGGCAATTTCAGGAGAGTGATTTTTTAGCTCTCCTTACTGCCCTCCTGAAAGAATTAAGGAGAGCGAAAAATTGCCCTCTTAAATATTTTGGTCTGGGATGATTGAGATTACATGTAATATTTTGTATTGTGCTCACATTCAATTTTTGTTGTAAAGCAAAAATGTAATTTAACTTCGAAGTCACATAACATTTCATTTTGAAAGTGGTTTAGTGGTAAAAGGTAATGGCTGCAACCATACCCAAACACAGTTGCAATCATTTGAAGCAAAATGGGTCACAGCAATATTTTTTTTTTCTGTCAGTTTCAAGTTCAATAACTGACATCACAGTTTGAGGGGTAATTATTCAAGGAATATTGACACTATAATATACTACCATTACTACTATCCTGTCACTTGGAGCACTTGCACGAGGATTCAAGCAGACCTGCTGTCCAAGAAAGTCATACGCCTACTACTACCACCTTCAACCCCCCCTTGGGGGGTTGAAGGTGGTAGTGGTAGGTGTATGACTTTCTTGGACAACAGGTCTGTGTACACACACAGGTCTTGTCAAGTGTGTGTTCGGTTGTTGAGAGACATCTAGATGTCTAAGAGATTTCGCTTTACCTTAGTAAAGTTGATAAAATCACTGATGTAGTCTGTTGGTTTCAGTTTCAATGAGTTCGTTCAACTGGATACTTAAAATGCTGTGTAAAGCTAATTGCTCTCCTAAGCTGATTGAGGAGAGCGAATTTTTGCCCTCCTACATTTTTCAGAATGCCAGGCCTGATTGTTCCTTCACCTTACAAAATAGCCATTCAAATTTTATTATTTTTTTTGATTTTTGTCTCCAAAACATAACCTCTCATTGGAATAATTTCACCGAGTTCATTCCATTGATGTGTGATAAGCTATGTTTTAGAGGCAAAAATTGAAATATTTGTTATTCCAGAAATTGTTTTGTACGTTTGTTCTCTGGTCATCTTAGGTAAAGAGCTATCGCTATATTACAGTCGGATGTTTACCTGAGAGTCAAATGTAGCCTATCCAAACTTTTACGGCACAATCAGCCCTGTTAATTAAGGGCAAATTGCCTAAGCTAAAAAATAGCCTAGGCCAAATAATTTGCCACTTCTAAAAGCTTAGGCTGTGATGCCGACCTCATCACCCAGTGCACGTAGCGCCGGATAGGGTGAGAGTACGAGAGGGGGTGTCCCCCTCTCTTTGGTGGGGGTCTGGGAAAATGCTTTGATTTTGAGTGCAAAAGCAGGCTTCTAGTGGCATTTCAACATGGAATATATTGTTCAACTAACTATCAGTTTTACACAATACATAGTGTAGTTTATTGATATTTTACACAAGTTTTATGTGTCACTGAAGACCAACAGTAGTCCAATATTTCTTTTCTCAGAAAATGAATCAACAGCTCAGTCTAGTGTTGAAACTTTTAACACTTGACTGAGTTGTTTATTCATTTTTTGAGAAAAGGATTATATAGAAAGAACTCCTTAATTTTCAAGTCGACTATTTGTTGGCCAAAAATCGAGTCAAAGTCGACTGATGGGCAGCACATTACGTAATTATAATGAAAAACGTGGAAAACAGGAAACAGGTGACTGAAGAAATGTACTCTGAAGATGTGATTGTCCCATGATCTGCATAACTTAACCCCCAATAAAAAGCTAGACAAACGATAAACAATAACCTCATTGAATACTAAATGAATCATGTGACCAAACATTACAGTTTGTTTGGGCAGGATGTGCACTACATAATGCAATTGTAAAACTTTATTCAGTAGTAAATATCATTATGTGACGTAATGATTTCTGACCAATTTTTAGCTCACCGAAGGGAGCTAAACTTATCACTTGCCGTCCGTCGTCGTTATCCGTTGTGAACTTTACATTATCAACTTCTCCTCACAAACTACTTGACCAAATTGAACCAAATTTTAATTTTGTGTTCCTTATCATATGTCAATTCAAGTTTGTACAAATAAACTTGCCACGTCCACAGGGGGCACCAGAAGAGGCATAACTCTGATAGCACCCATAAATTTTTTCAAAAATGGAATTCTTTTTCAGATCCACAAGTCAGAATCTTTTCATATTTGTTATACAACATCTCTAGGGAGGTCAGATTCAAGTTTGTTCAAATCGGATCCCTTCATTAGTATTTGGGCTCTCTCTTGGAGCCCAAAGTTTAACTCGGTGCAATTTGATGAAATTTTTTTTTAAATCATCTTCTTCAGCTCCACCAGTCAGAATCCTTTCATGTTTGGTATACAAACATCTGTAGGGGGGCAAATTCAAGTTTGTTCAAATCCAGTCCTTGGGTTATTAATTGGGCTCCCTGTAGGAGCCCAAATTTTAACTTATTGAAATATGAGGAAAATTTTTTTCAGATCCACCAGTCAGAATGCTTTCATATTTGGTAGACAACATCTCGGAGGGAGGGGGGGGGGGGGGGTGGGGGGGAGGGGGGCAGATTCAAGTTTGTACAAATCTGATCCCTTCATTAGTATTTGGGCTCTCTCTTGGAGCCCAAAGTTTAACTCGGTGCAATTTGAGGAAATTTCTTAAAAAATCTTCTTCTTCAGATTGGCCACTCAGAATCTTCTCATGTTTGGTATATAACATCTATAGGGAGGTCAGATTCAAGTTTGTTCAAATTGAGTCGCTGACTACCAATTGCCAAACATCGTCTGATGGCAGATTGTATACTGATTATTTATTTATTTATTGATGTTTAAGGTCACATATTTATGCACAATGGCTAATCATGACCATGACAGTTTTATGGGTGGAGGAAGCCGGAGTACCCGGAGAGAACCACCGAGCAACGACGAGCAGCTGCCAGCTCCCCAACATTGTAACTCCGCACTGCAGCACAGGCAGGGTTAGATTGGTTGAAGACATGGGTACCATCGACGTGCAGTACGCCTTAGTACATGGCGTCATCGTGCCCCCATGCGGGCAATGGAGATGAAGTGTCTTGCCCAAGGACACAACGTGGTTGCCGCAGGTGTGATTCAAACCGAGGACCTCTCGGCTTTCAGCCAGCACCTCTACCTACTGAGCCACCGCGCTCCCTGTATACTGATTAATCGCCTCATCACTAGTTCTAAACACACCTTAATGTTTAAAGATCTAATTCAGGTTTTTGCAATCTCCAAGAATGCACCCTCAACAGACGATCTTTAGGAGATTCTGCTGACAAGCAATGGACAAAACATTTGGGCAGAGTTTTCTAGTAAAGTTTTAGCTGCCTGTTAAGGCAGCCAAGACTTGACTAAAAATCACTGCTAAACAATTGGACATGTGCATGTTGTAGTCCAGAGGGAAATCGGTGCAGTTGCCCATCAACGATTGGTTCGGTTTTTTCGGTATCCCCATGATCTTGGTATTGGTCAAATTTTTTTGGGTATATTGCCCATTTCTCACTTTTGTAGCTGGCATTAAAGATTTATTGGGGGCGCGGTGGCTCAGTTGGTAGACATGCAGTCTGAGATGTCCTCTATTCGAATCCAAGCTGTGGCAACCACGTTGTATCCTTGAGCCAGACACTTCCCTCCCATTGTCCACGTCACGTGGGGGAATGGTGACATTGTATACTAAGGCATACTGCATGTCGATGGTGCACCTGTCTTCAACCAATGCTAACCCTGCTTGTGTGGAGTTAGTATGTTGAGGAGCTGACAGTTATTTGCCACTGCACGGTGATTCACTCGGGGTACTCTGGCTTTCTCTACCCGTAAAAAACTGTCTAGGTCATGATCAGCCATTGTGCAGAAATATGTGACCATAAAAAACACCAATAAATAAATAAATATTAGAGATTTATTGAGTATGTTCTTAAAAAATTATAAAGAACATGGTTAGTTTTCTAATGATGTATTTCCATAAGAAAGTCAAGTTCCAAAAACACCTGCTTTTATTGCACAGTTACTGGTAGAGTGCTAAATTATTTTTGGTCCTTAAAATTTCTTTGTACATCTTTGCACTTTATGGGAGAGTGCCAAGAGGCATATCCTAACAGATCAAATAATATCACTTCAACGATAATATGAAGCACATCCACAGAATATGAAGCCTTTAAATTGCTGTACCGCCACTAAATAATAAAGCCCAAATATGGGCTTCTAGCATGCGACCAGTTAATAAATGTACGTAAAGATTTAATGTTCAAATGATGAAATTCTACAAATTTGTTTCACCACATTGTAATCCTGTGATTTTCCTCATGTTGACAGCAATGACACCTCTCACCTCATTTTTAGCTCAACTTGACAAAGTCAAACTGAGCTGTTGCCATCACTTCTCGTCCGTCGGCATACGTACATACGCATACAATTTCTTTTGGCACACCTCACAGGTCGCATTTATGATCAGATCGCTTTGAAACTGCTTGTTTGGGGTGACCTCTAGATGGGAGCTATCGATTTTCTTCCATTTCCGTCCTTCAGAAAATGTTGCCGCTGGCAACGATCTTTGAACTTCGTTTAGTCAGACATCAAAATACTCCTTTGGCACGCCATACCATGCACATTTTTAATCAGATCGGTTTGAAACTTGATATGCTTGTTTGGGGTTACCTGTAGGTGGGAGCTATCGATTTTCTTCCATTTCCGTCAAAAATAGTTGCCATTGGCAACAACCTCTGATGAACTTAGTAAAAACTTGGTGCAGTTAAGCATCAGTATTTCCTTTTGACACACACTGCAGGGCACATTTATGATTGGATCGCTTGCAAACTTGGTGTGCTTGTGTGGGGTGACATCTATATGGGAGCTGTCGATTTTCTTCCATTTCTGTCAAAAATTGTTGCCACTGACCTTTGAACTTAGTTTAAGTCAGACCTCAATATTTCCCTTTAACACACCCTTCAGGGCACATTTATGATCAGATCACTTTGAAACGTGGTATGTGTGTTGGGGGTGACGTCTAGGTCTAGATGCGAGCTATTGCTTTTTCATTTCCATAAAAAATTATTGTCGTCAACACCAGCCTTTGAACTTAACTGCATTTGTGCATTAACTTATCCCTTTTGTACTCTGCAGGGTTTATTTATGAATTTCCATAAAAAACCCCCCAAAACATTGCCACAAGCAATGACCTTCTACTTCATTTATAACTTACAAAATTTGTCAAGTTGAGCTACAGTGTCATTGACACTTTCATTATGCCTCAGTCCAACAATTGTCCATTCAGGAGGAGAAAATATGCATGCCCAAATGACGTGTGGTTGGGTGGGTCACTGGTTAAGCTGGTGATGACAGAAGCACAAAGGGATTTTATGAAGATGTCAAGAAAATCATTTCAGGCTAAATGGTAACTCTTTACCTAACCCGGTAACTTAACTTAAGAAAACAATACTTGACACAAACATTTATTTAATTTGCCCCCAAAACCAAATTTGTTTCATTTTCAAGTAATGAATCATTTAAATTTATCTATAACATTGAAGATACAATATTTTCGAGGAAATTATGAAAAATTTAAAATAAAACTTGCCAAAATTGGTGTTTATGATTTGTATGAAACTGTCCCATCACAGGCTATCAAATTGTCTGAATGTTGTCCGAATATTACAAAAAATGTGAAAGGTGTTGGTACTTCTCCTTGGAAATGTTTTTATTTGGGTCATAAAAATAGTATTTTCTGCATTCTTGAACATCTTTTACAAGAAATCCAACAAGCCTAACATATCCACTGTTATCCTAAAGAGGGTACACCTTCTGTAACCCACTAAAGTACCTAAGGGTAATGGTTAAGCCTTGTCTGAAGAGGCCATGGAATATGGTTGGTTTAAATAAATAGTTGGATTCATTTAAGTTAAAGTGTCTTTTCAACAAGTGACACGTCCTAAAGTCAAATGGAATTCTTTTTTTTATTGCAGGAGTAGGGTGTGTAATAAAATTGCTGATAAATGGATTGAACATCAAGATGCATGTAATGAATTTGCTTATTAATCTTAATAAGGGCAACATTTCAGATGATGTGAAGATTGGTTGTCTGGAAGAAAAATTCCAATCAAGTAGAAGTCGAGTGCAGTAAGTATTTTTATTTATTCAATTGCTTATTTCATTTCAAATCTTTTATTGCCTTATTTTATTTGTCTTTCTGCAGTAACACTGAAGCTTGTGGCTCAGCAAGTCACAAGATCCCAGCGATAATGTGGGGCTTCCATATTCATTTTCTTTTAGTTCCACTCTGACGAAGTCGACAGAGCTTTTCTAATACCAAGTTGTATTGTCATCCATCCATCTTCTGTCCGTCGTCAACATTTGGTTTATCTGATCCATAATTTCTGTACTACTTCTTACAACCTGATGAAACTTCTTACACATATATATCATCAGTATATGGTGTGTTCTGCATCATATTTGAATTACATACAATCACAACAAGTGAAATCAAATAACATCCCATGTATCCACAACAAAGTAAAAAAAATCCTCTGAAAAAAAAGACTATAAGAGCGCAGGCTTGGCAATTTCAGGAGAGCGATTTTTTAGCTCTCCTTACTGCCCTCCTGAAAGAATTAAGGAGAGCGAAAAATTGCCCTCCTAAATATTTTGGTCTGGGATGATTGAGATTACATGTATTATGCTCACATTAAATTTTTGTTGTAAAGCAAAAATGTAATTTGACTTCGAAGTCACATAACATCACGTAATTTCATTTTGAAAGTGGTTTAGTGGTAAAAGGTAATGGCTGCAACCGTACCCAAACACAGTTGCAATCATTTGAAGCAAAATGGGTCACAGCAATATTTTTTTTTCTGTCAGTTTCAAGTTCAACAACTGACATCACAGTTTGAGGGGTAATTATTCAAGGAATATTGACACTATAATATACTACCATTACTACTATCCTGTCACTTGAAGCCCTTGAACCAGGATGTGACTGTAGATTCAAGCAGACCTGTTGTCCAAGAAAGTCATACGCCTACCAGTACCACCTTCAACCCCCCTTGGGGGGGTTGAAGGTGGTAGTGGTACGCGTATGACTTTCTTGGACAACAGGTCTGGGTACACACACAGGTCTTGTCAAGTGTGTGTTCGGTTGTTGAGTGAGACATTTAGATGTCTAAGAGAGTTCGCTTTATCTTAGTAAAGTTAATAAAATCACTGATGTAGTCTGTTGGTTTCAGTTTCAATGAGTTCGTTCATCTGGATACTTAAAATGCTGTGTAAAGCTAATTGCTCTCCTAAGCTGATTGAGGAGAGCGATTTTTTGCCCTCCTGCATTTTTCAGAATGCCAGGCCTGAGAGCGCAAAGAAAAGTAACCACTGGAAAAACTATAAAGAGTTTCAGAAACTTTGTAAAAACAGCATTGACAGGGTGTGCACTTTCCTTGAAAAGTCCTTGAATTTCAGTCTTACTCCTTGAATTTTGAAAATTCAGAAAATGCACTTGAAAAGTGCTTGAAAATCCATCATACTCCTTGAAATTCCTTGAATTTTGCCCTATTCTAGTGCTCCGAATAATCGTACCCGTAGGGGGCGCAGTGGCTCAGCCGGTAGAGGTGCAGGCTGCAAGCCGAGAGGTCCACAGTTTGAATCCCACCTGCGGCAACTGCGTTGTGTCCTTGGGAAAGACATTTCACCCCCATTGCCCATGTCAGGGTATTTAATGACTGGATTCGCATAGCAAAATGCTAGTCAAAAATGGCCAAATGCTAACCATTTTTCTTTCATTTTGGCCTTATATTCATTATTTATCATCACTTTTTGAAACCAAGATGGAAACTGCTAATCAAATTTTTAAAAACAAAAAATACCCTGCATGTGGGGGCACGGTGACGCTGTGTACTAAGGCGTACTGCACGTCGATGGTGCACATGTCTTCAACCAATGCTAACCCTGCTTGTGTGGAGTTGGAATGTTGGGGAGCTGACAGTTGCTTGCCACTGCACGGTGGTTCTCTCCGGGTACTCCTGCTTCCTCCACCCGTAAAACTGTCACGGTCATGGTTAGCCATTGTGCAGAAATATGTGACCTTAAACACCAATAAATAAATAAATAAATAAATAAATAAATAAATAAATTGTACCGGTACGATTATTAAATTTCCATAAAAATTCCAGCCTGTACGATCCTTATTTGAACCCTCTACGATTATTAAATTTTGCATTTTCAAATGTTCGATTTAATTTATGATGAAATCTCAATCGCAAAACATGAACTCTCTAATGAAAATCGCATTGTAAAGTCGGCTAAATTTCTCAAGACAATGGACTAAAACTTGGTTCAAAAGCACAGTTGTTGATGAAATAGAATAAACCTTGTGTCCCTCTTGCGGTCAGTTTCATTTTATACCGGGTGATTGTCTTAGTAAATTTAGAAAACGTGCTTCCACTGTGAGGGTTGTAAACGAGCACCCCCATCAAAAGGAGTGAGACATTCTGTTCGGGAGAAACTTACTTGCGTACGCATTGAGATAGGAATTTATTAAGGCACAAAGGGGGTGGTTATTACTTGAACAATATGCGGAAATAAGGCAACTTTACAGAATCGTTGGTCGGCTCTTTATTTCAGAGCACTTATCCACATTTTGGCAGTTAACAGTATCCAATCAAAGCATTTTTGTAGGAAATGTCCGTTATGTTGGCACACTCAGTCTTGAAGCTGCACAAAGCTCGGATCGGAAGTGTCCAGGCGCAGTATTCTGGGATTGTTGGGGCTGCCCCCTAATTGTTGACAAACATGTGCTTGCACGTGAAAGTGTTTGTTTTTTGGGTGTTTTTGTTCAATCTTTGAAAATTCTCAGTGGGAATTGGATAGATATCAACAATACAAAAACAAGACAAAATCAGTTTGTATTAGATATTCTATTCTTTGAAAAATGCAGAACAGCGACATTCACCTGGTTAACATATCTCTGATTCAAATCCTCTCGATGTCTGTCATATTTAGCCTGACTGTTTACAGTGAGGGCTATAGTAATGACTTTTGTCCGTCCGTCCGTCCGTCCGTCCGTCTGTTAACATTTACAGTTTTGGTTAAAGTTTGTGGTTAAAGTTTTTTACTGAAGGTTCAGGTGGGTTTTTTTTTTTTTTTTTTCTTTCTCTCCTGTTTAGTTGACATTTGGAGTTTTGGTTAAAGTTTGTGGTTAAAGTTTTTTTTATTCAACCTTCAAGTACAGGCTATACCCGGTAGTTCTTGTCTGATCATCACGAAATTTCATATGCAGGTTGTAGGTCATGTCTACATGAGAACGTCCCCTTTTGGAAGTGATCGGTCCACCGGTAGGGCTGCCCGAGCCCAAAACCTGAAAACCATTAACACAGTCAACAGGTCGTATTTATGAAGGGATTTTATTGCAACTTCATAGAATGCCTCTGTATAAAGCCTAGATGAGAACGTCCCCGTTTGGGCATGATCTGTCAACCGTGATGGTTGCCCAAGCCCGAATCCCAAAAACTTTTAGCACAGTCTGCAGGTCATGTTTAATATGGAGTGATTACATTGTAACGTGATACGATGACTCCGTATGATGTCTACATGAGAATTCCCCATTTGGGCGTGATCTATCAACCGTCACGACTGCCCGAGCCCAAAACCCCAAAACCTTTAGCACAGTCTACAGGTCATATTTATGGAGGGATTTCATTGTAACTTGACAGGTTGACTTCATATAATGTCTACATGAGAAAGTCCCCTTTTGGACGTGATTGGGCAACTGTGGCAGCTACAGGTGCCCGAAGCCCAAAAACCTTCAACACAGTCTACAGGTCATATTTATGAAGGGATTTCATTGTAACTTTGTAGGATCAATCAACATGATGCCCAGATGAGAATGTCCCCTTTTGGTTGCGATCATTCAGCCATGATGACTGCCCGAGCTCAAAGCTCGAAAACCTTTAGCACAGTCTACACGTCATACTTATGGAGGGATTTCATTATAACTTCGTAGGATCAATCCACATGATGCCCAGATGAGAATGTCCCCATTTGGTTGCGATCATTCAACCATGATGGCTGCCCGAGCCCGAAGCCCGAAAACCTTTAGTACAGTCTACAGGTCATATTTATGGACAGATTTCATTGTAACTTGATAGGTTGACTTCATATAATGTCTAGATGAGAATGTCCCCTTTTAGGCGACTATGACGACAACATGGGCCCGAAGCCCGAAAACCTTCAGTTCAGTCTACAGGTCATATTTATGGAGGGATTTCATTGTAATTTGATAGGTTGACTTCATATAATGTCTAGATGAGAATGTCCCCTTTTGGGCAACTATGACGGCAACAGGGGCCCGAAGCCCTAAAACCTTTACAGGTCATATTTATGGACGGATTTCATTGTAACTTGATAGGATGACTTGGGGGAGCGCGGTGGCTCAGTAGGTAGAGATGCAGGCTGCAAGCCGAGAGGTCCTCAGTTCGAATCCCACCTGCAGCAACCGCGTTGTGTCCTTGGGCACGACACTTCATCTCCATTGCCCTCATGGGGGCACGATGACGCTGTGTACTAAGGTGTACTGCACGTCGATGGTACGCATGTCTTCAACCAATCTAACCCTGCCTGTGCTGCAGTGCGGAGTTACGATGTTGGGGAGCTGGCAGCTGCTCGTCGTTGCTCGGTGGTTCTCTCCGGGTACTCCGGCTTCCTCCACCCATAAAACTGTCATGGTCATGGTTAGTCATTGTGCATAAATATGTGACCTTAAAACATTAATAAATAAATAAATAAATGATAGGATGACTTCATATAATGTCTAGATGAGAACATCCCCTTTTGGGCAACTGTGACGGCAACAGGGGCCCGAAGCCCGAAAACTTTTAGTACAGTCTACAGGTCATATTTATGGACGGGATTTCATTGTAACTTGATAGGTTGACTTCATATATTGTCTAGATGAGAATGTCCCCTTTTGGGCAACTATGACAGCAACAGGGGCCCTAAGCCTAAAAACCTTTAGCACAGTCTACAGGTCATATTTATGGAGGGATTTCATTGTAACTTGATAGGTTGACTTCATATAATGTCTAGATGAGAACGTCCCCTTTTGGGCAACTGTGACGGCAACAGAGGCTCGAAGCCGGAAAACCTTTAGAATATTCCACAGGCCAGAATTATGAAGGGATTTCATTGTAGCTTGGTGGGATGACTCCAAACTTAAAAACCCAGACAAACATGTGGTTCACATGTATTCACTAAAAAATATCAATGACAAACAAGCCAAAAACTCCATAGAAAACCGAGTAAGGAACAACACCAGAACCTTCCAAATACTAGTGCTGTGAGGTTATTAAATTTTACCTCGGTTCGGTTTCGGTTCGGTTTTTTTCAAAAGAGTCAACTCTCGGTTTCGGTTTCGGTTTTTATTAAGCAAAAAGCCATGAACAGTATTCAACACATAATAATAATAAAAATTTACGATGTGTGGGGGCCACGACGCTCTGATTCTTCGGATACATTACAGGGGCGGATCCAGGATTTGAAATTGGGGGCCCCAATTTCAAATCCTGGATCCGCCCCTGTAATCAATACTATTCATACCATATTGCAAGATGTTCTTACATTAGAATTTACGTATTAATCATTTGAATTGATTGGGCAAAGTGGCTAAGAAATACGAAAAGGAACTTGTGTCTTTTTGGGTTCAACACGGGGCACGAAGTCACAGGCTCGGTGGCCTGCTATTGCTGCAAAACTGCCCCACTTCATAAGTTCATATACACTTTGTTATAATGGTTATGAGACTGACTAATAACAGTGACTACTGACTATGAGGAGATTGGGCATGAAACTTCCCAGTAAAAAAAATTCAGTTACTCTCATAAATAATCATTATTACCACTTAATCTGTAAGTTACTGGTCGATTGACGTCAGTCTGAAGCGTTGGGTAAAGGGTTAAGTCACTTCAATGTGAAAACCTCATTAAATATTAATGAGAATCACATGACCAGATTGACCACTAGATGTATTTCTGTGGTCAGTATGCGTACAGTGTGCAGGCCTAATGCTAATGAGCTTCACCCAGCTGTGAATAAAAGAATTGAGGGGGGTTCCCTTGGGACATAAAATCAGCAATGCAAGTTCATGCAACACTCTCACGAAAGGTTTTGTTTTAAATATCCCGCTGTGACCCTCTCACCATTCAACAAAGCATTGCAGACAGTGTCAGAAATGCAGACGAGGTCGAGTTCAAATAACATGATGACAAAGTTGGCATTGAAATTTGTGAAAACATACAGGCCTGCAGTCCAACATTAGATACAATGTTGCTAGATTGATTCCTTTTTATAAATACATGTAGTCTAGTGTGGTTGAATTGATTGGTAATAAAAGTTCAGATTTGTTTGGATAATGGATATTGGCGGTGCTTGCTGTAGCAGGCAGACTGTTAAACAGAAAATAAATGTAGGTACTGGTGCTTTCCTTTTTGACATCTCTGATGATCGTTCTTCAAGCAATCTCTTTAATTCCACGGCCTCCAGCTTATGTTTATTTTCAAATTGACGTATAAGGTTACTGGTGTTTCCATGGTCCGATATTATCTCCTTTCCACACTGGTTGCATTTGGAATGCTTCGGGCTGACCCGCATAAAAAACTTCCAAACGGGACTCGGTGTCGCTTGTTTTTCTGCCATTCTTGTCGGAGTAAATATCGAGCACATGCGTGAACGTTCAGAATTGACACGTGATTCATTGCCGAAAATAACCCTGCGCAAACCGAATGCCGGTTAGGGAGAGTCACTCGGTCGTTTTTTTCAAATAAACCGAACCGAGTTGTACTTTCGGTTAACCTCACAGCACTACCAAATACCAAACAGTACCGCAGTATAAACATTCCTTCTTGGTAAAAACCACTTTCGTCTGGAATAATCTCAGTGATGAAGAGGTGCATGCAGCCACTGTTGACCAATTAAATGCTGTAATTGAATGAGAAATACCATAGTGCATTCCCACTCCGTCATATAAATGCCAAAATATGATTCTAAGACGTACACGGATACAAGTACCACTGGGCATATATATTAACACTAAATCTACAGTAACTCATAATAAGAAGAATCAAACATTGGAGAACAAAACACAGGGTATGAAGTGTCCACATTCCATAATATCTGTATTAATTAATATTTATGACAATTGAAACTTAAGACTACAGTAACAAATTGTAGGATATTGTTTTTGAAGAAAATGTTATGGCACTCAATTGTAATTTTCCTTGCGTACAGGCTGTCCATTTCTTGTGATTTTAACTTATTGCAGCATGAGGAATATTCTCCCAAGATCTTCTTCAGATCCACCAGGCTAAACCTTTTGATATTTGGTATATAGCATTACTATGACTCCTCTCCTAGATTAAAGTTCGTTCAAAGTGTTATGCTTGACTGATAACCAGGGGGTTTGAAATTTAACTTTGAACCCATCAGAGAATTTCCTGTTTGTTTAAATGAATTGTACAGATCTGATTATGGCAAACTTTAGTTAGATGAAAATGTGAGTACATAAGATTAACATTTACTCAAATGGGGTCCACCAGGCCACTTGAGGCACTGACGGGGAGGGGTCCATTTGGCAGTTATTAGTCGAGTTGTGATGAAGTCAAACTCGACTTATAGTTTGGTGAATGGCGGGCGGGCGGGCGGGTGGGCGGGCAGGCGTAAACAATTGGTTTCCGGATGATAACTTGATAGTGACTCAACTCACATTCATTAAACTTCATACGTAGGTTGGTCTTGGTGGCAGGAAGAACCCTATTGATTTTGGACATGCTACGTCGAAGGTCAAGGTCACAGTGACCTTGAACGTAGTAAATCTCAAACAATTGGTTTCCGGATGATAACTTGATAATGGTTCAACTCACATTCATGAAACTTCATAGGTAGATTGGCCTTGGTGAGGGGAAGAACTCTATTGATTTTGGACTCGCTACGTCAAAGGTCAAGGTCAACGTGACCTTGAACATAGTAAATCGCAACAATTCCTTTCCGGATGATAACTTGATAGTAGTTCAACCTACATTCATGAAACTTCATAGGTGGGTTGGCCTTGGTGCGAGGAAGAACTCTATTGATCTTGGACTCACCAGATCAAAGGTCAAGGTCACAGTGACCTTTAACATAGTATATCGCAACAATTGGTTTCCGGATGATAACTTGATAGTGGTTCAGCCTAGAGTCATGAAACTTTACAGGCGTGTTGGCCTTGGTGCGAGGAAGAACCCTATTGATGTTGGACTCACCAGGTCAAAGGTCAAGGTCACAGTGACCTTGAACATAGTATATCGCAACAATTGGTTTCCGGATGAGAACTTGATAGTGGTTCAACCTAGAGTCATGAAACTTCATAGGTGTGTTGGCCTTGGTGCGAGGAACTGTTGTCACAACTCGACATTGGATCGGTGATTCTGAGCGGCATTTTTTCTTTTTTTGATTGAAAAGAAGTTTTAAAGGATTTTGAGTGATTTTAGGCCAAAAAAATCTTTTGCCCTGTTGTGGGGTGGGGAGTTGGATGGGGTCCACAAGGTGATTAGTTTTCTTTTTGCTTCAGGAAATGACTCACGCAAGCCCTAGGCTTGATTTCGATTCTTTTTATTTCAGATACTACACAAAAGCAACTGACATTTTTTTTCTGAATGGGAAGTTGGGGGAACTAATATTCCAAGATTTTCTCCTGCGACCAACATACAAATGTTCATTTTTGCGCTAAAGTATGTTAAACAGTTTCAGTACTAAATGGTTCTGGTCATAATTATTTGTGTGGTGAAATGCTGGTTTGTGACACCCATTTGGATAGGACTCCGTAGCCTTTAACATCTTGCATGCTGTTGGCAGATATTCCTGCCCAGGACACGATTTCTCTTCCCACTGAAATGAGTATTATTTGTGTAGATTTAATTAAATTTTGCCCCTGTAAATTAACTGGACTTTTTTACTAATAATTTCTTGAGTAAAATTTAGATGAATTTTTCATGAAATCTAGTCCGGGCTGCTTCACAACAGCCATAACTAAATTTGATGAAAAATGGTCTTGAAAATACTCAGCAGGTTAAGAGTATATCTTTACCAAACGAATCGCCCGCATCCGCCCGCGTAATATGCAAATTGAGCAGTTGAAAAAATTTAATTTTTCAAAATATTTCAACAAAACCATATCATGTGACCCCTCCTTGGAACGAGCTCATTGAGCTCGTTCCAATGAGGGATCACATGATATGGTTTTATTGAAATGTTTTAAAAAATTAAAAAAAATTATATTTAAAATAATAAATTTTGATATCGTCTGCGTTGGGTAAAGGGTTAATTAGTTTGAAGAACAAGTAAAAAAAAGGGTGACGGCAGTAATGCAAGGTTCTAAAATTTGCATTACCCCGGTACTCAAAACTCAAGAATGATGTCACTTGTTAAGGCTTAAAAAAAGTTAATAATCTGCTTTTCAGGCCCTCACACAATTTGTTTTTGACTGCTGCATACTCTCGTTTTATAACCAATGCAAACTTAAAAATTAAAAATTAAATGGTTTATGTCAGATATTTAACCCAAGTTAATAAAATTGATAAATTTGTCCCTTGAATGCAACAAGGCTTTGCAATGCTTTAACATTGCAAAGCCTTCTTGTACTCAAGGGATGAAATACACCACCTCTATGCTATTCTGTAGATTATGAGGTCATAAAACCCAAGAACATGAACTTTTGATGGCAAAGAAATAATTGCAAAAATGAAAAACAAAATAAAAAAAAAATGCCTGCATGCAATTTTACAAAAAGTGGCCTGAGAAACAGGTCTACTTTATGGGGCCTAACACCACATATTTTTAAACAAAATTAGATTTTTAGCTCAAGTTTGGTGAAGCCAAATTTGAGCTTTTGCCATGGCCAGTTGTCAGTCGTCCGTCTGTCCGTCAACAATTCAATACGGCTCGGGCTAGAGGCCGTATTTATGAACCGATCTTTACGAAACTTCTTGAGTATCTTTGTTATGACTGTGGGACGAGAACGAGTGTTTTGAGGTCTGATCCGAAATTCAAGTTGGCCGCCAGCCGCCATTTTGTACCGACGATGCAGAAATCTGTTTTTTGTACAGAACTTCCATATGAAAGCGCTGATTTGAATAATTTTTTGTATGAATGTTTAATACCATGGATACATCACATATAATACAGGTTTTTTTCTCATATGTAAATTATGCAAATTAGACTAACTTTGATGTATTTAGTGTTACTTTCAGTACTGTAAGTGCAAATGCCAATACGGCTCGGGCTAGAGGCCGTATTTATAAACCGATCTTTACGAAACTTCTTGGGTATTTTTGGTATCACCATGGGACGAGAACGAGTGTTTTTGGGTGCGGTCCGAAATTCAAGATGGCCGATGGCAGCCATTTTGTACAAAATTAGGTGCAATCAGATTTTTGCACAGAACTTCCGTATGAAAGTGCTGACTTGAATAATTTTTTGTGTGAATGTTTAGTACCATGGGATACATCACATATAATACGGGTTTTTTTCTCGTGCAGAAATTATGCAAATTAGATGAACTTTGATTTTTTCAGTGCTACATACACACAGTAAGTGCACATGTCAATACGGCTCGGGCTAGAGGCTGTATTTATCAACCGATCTTCACGAAACTTCTTGGGTACCTCTGTTATCACCTTGGGATGAGAACGAGTGTTTCTGAGTGTGGTCCAAAATTCAAGATGGCTGCCAGTGGCCATTTCGTACCGAAATTAGGTCTAATCAGTTTTTAGCTCACCTGAGCGAAGCTCAAGAGGAGCTTTACTAATCACTTTCTGTCCGGCGTCCGTCGTCGTCCGTCCGGCGTTAACTTTACATTATCGACTTCTCCTCCTAAACCACTAGCCCAATTTTATTCAAATGTTGGCTAAATGTTTATTACCTAATGCCAATTCAGATTTGTTCAAATGAAGTTGCCCCTCCTCCTGGGTGGTGCCACGCCCCCAAAGGGCACCAAAATCTTTGTAAATCTTCTTCTCATGAACCAGCAGTAGCAGAGACTTGATATTTGGTGTGCAGCTTCCTTTTGAGGTGTAGACTCAGATTTGTTCAAGAGAAGTTTGTGGGGCTATACTTGGCGTTGTTATGAGAGGGGCAAAATTTTTTGCCCCGCCCAAAATTTCTATTTTCCAAACCGAGAGGCTGATTTGAACCAAATTTTATGTGAGGGCTTATTGGGTCATGAGTACTTGATTTATGCAAAAAATTTTCCCGCAGCCCCGTGGGAACCGCAGGAGCTAAAAATAGAAAAAATTTAAAACGCCCATATCTCCAAAACTGCACGGCACTGAGAATTTTTATTTGGTGTGCAGCTTCCTTAGGACCAACAGAAAGGATTGGTAAAAAAAAATTGCCATCGGTTTTATCATAGGGTACAGTTTCGGGACTTTGAAAAAGTGCTGAGTCAGCACTTTTTAACACTGTAGGCAATGGGAAAAACATTAAAAAATCTTCTTCTCCAGATCCAGCAGGCAGAATCTTTTGATATTTGGTATGCAACATTGTAGGGTGGATCTGATTCAAGTTTGTTCAAATCGGCTTTCTAGATTCATATTTGGGCTCACTATAGAAGCTCGAATTTGAACTTAGTGCATTTCATGCAAATTTCTTAAAAAATTATCTTCTCCAGATCCAGCAGGCAGAATCTTTTCATATTTGGTAAGCAACATTGCGGGGTGGATCTGATTCAAGTTTGTTCAAATCGGCCCCCTGGATTCATATTTGGGCTCACTATAGAAGCTCGAATTCAAACTTAGTGCATTTCGGGCAAATTTCTTCAAAAATCTTCTTCTCCAGATCCAGCAGGCAGAATCTTTTGATATTTGGTATGCAACATTGCGGGGTGGATCTGATTCAAGTTTGTTCAAATTGGCCCCCTGGATTCATATTTGGGCTTAATATAGAAGCCCGAATTCGGACTTAGTGCATTTCGGGCAAATTTATTAAAAAATCTTCTTCTCCAGATCCAGCAGGCAGAATCTTTTGATATTTGGTATGCAACATTGTGGGGTGGATCTGATTCAAGTTTGTTCAAATCGGCTTCCTAGATTCATATTTGGGCTCACTATAGAAGCTCGAATTCGAACTTGGTGCATTTCAGGCAAATTTCTTAAAAAATTATCTTCTCCAGATCCAGCAGGCAGAATCTTTTGATATTTGGTGTGCAACATTGCGGGGTGGATCTGATTCAAGTTTGTTCAAATCGGCCCCCTGGATTCATATTTGGGCTCACTATAGAGGCTCGAATTCAAACTTAGTGCATTTCGGGCAAATTTCTTCAAAAATCTTCTTCTCCAGATCCAGCAGGCAGAATCTTTTGATATTTGGTATGCGACATTGCGGGGTGGATCTGATTCAAGTTTGTTCAAATCGGCCCCCTGGATTCATATTTGGGCTTAATATAGAAGCCCGAATTCGCACTTAGTGCATTTCGGGCAAATTTATTAAAAAATCTTCTTCTCCAGATCCAGCAGGCAGAATCTTTTGATATTTGGTATGCAACATTGTGGGGTGGATCTGATTCAAGTTTGTTCAAATCGGCTTCCTAGTTTCATATTTGGGCTCACTATAGAAGCTCGAATTCGAACTTAGTGCATTTCAGGCAAATTTCTTAAAAAATCTTCTCCAGATCCAGCTTCAGAATCTTTTCATATTTGGTAAGCAACATTGTGGGGTGGATCTGATTCAAGTTTGTTCAAATCGGCCCCCTGGGTTTATATTTGAGCTCCGTATAGGAGCCCAAATTTTAACTTAGTGCATTTCAGGCATATTTCTTAAAAAATCTTCTTCTCCAGATCCAGCAGGCAGAATCTTTTGATATTTGGTATGCAACATTGTGGGGTGGATCTGATTGTGATTCATGAACGTATTTATTTGTAAAGTTGATAGAATCTTAGACAAAATTTGCAGAAAAGATCTACTATAGAAGGGGTGGTATCCAGGGTGAACCGTTTACTCAAATCTAGCAGTACTAATGCATTATTCACACAAATCTCCGTTCAAATTTTATGACCCCCTCATTGGAACACACGCATTCAGCTCATTCCAACAAAGGTCATATGCCATGTTTTCGAGACAAAGGAATAAAAATTTTAGTTATTCATGAAATTTTTAGGCAACTGTTGTCTGTTATTCACATTGCTTCATGAAATTTCAGTACTTTTAGAAGTTACCTCAGTAATCAAGGGTTAATTCCCCTTAATTAAATGTCGCCTCTAAAAAACAACCACTTTGCATATCTTACCTTTTTACCAGCATAACTGCCAAAACTTGTCAGCATTCTTCGCAAAAATCGCTATTCAAATTTTAATTTTTGTCTCTTAAACATACATGTACTTATCGCTTGTAAATACCCCATTGGAATGAGCTTTTTGAGCTCATTCCAATGAGAGGTCGCACACCATGCTTTGTGAGTCAAAAAAGCAATTTTTTTAGTTATTCCAGAATTTCGTACGTAAAACACAGCTTTATGACTTCACATTAAAATGAGCTCTCTAAGCTTGTTCCAATCAACATTCACGCACTATGTCTTTCACACAAAAAATAAAATTTTCCATTTATTCAGGAATTTTGTTTGCAAGAACACTCTTACCCCCCCCCCCCCCCCCCCCCACCACACACACACACACACACACAAACACACACACACACACACAAACACAGACACACACATCTAAAAGTTTGTCAGCAAAAAAACAGTTACTTCAATTTTTAAATGCATTATAGGAACAACTTGCCTAATCAAATTTAAATACTTTTGCATCATTCTGTATCTAGAACAAACCATTTACCATATCTTTACGCAAAATTCTCCAGCATCATTCACAAAAAAACACCATTATTTATATATTCACATTTCTGTCTCAAAAATATACCTGATCATCCCATACCCCTATTGGAATAAGCTGTTTGAGCTTGTTCCAATGATGATAAAAAAAACTAATATTTTGGAAAATTTGTGAAAATTTTTGTTTTCTTGCATGCAAATATATACATGTAGCACATGGAAGATATCCACAGTTGGGGAGAGATGTCCAAGGCTATCTCTTCACATTCCTTGTTTGTGCTTCATGCTAAACCAGTTTGTCTGCAGAGATAAATTTGCTTTATTAAAAATCATTGGAGATTGGCCTAAAACTAATTTTAGGTAACAAATGTTGAACTTCAAACAAAATCTATCACTCAACCAGTTAATGTTGATGAGGCATGACATGGTGAAGGTGACCTAAAATACTTCTTAGAGTCACTTTGTCAGGTGAGCGATTAAGGCCACGTGGGGCCTCTTGTTTGTACACAACTTCTGTACGGCTCAGGCTAGAGGCCGTATTTATGAACCGATCTTTACGAAACGTCTTGGGTACCTTTGTTATCACCGTGGGATGAGAACGAGTGTTTTCGGGTGTGGTCCAAAATTCAAGATGGCCACCAGCAACCATTGTGTACCAAAATTAGTGCAGTCAGTCTTTTGTACAGAACTTCTGTATGAAAGTTCTGATTTGAATGAATTTTTGTATGAATGTTTAGTAAAATGGAATACATCACATATAGTACGGGTTTTTTTCTCGTGCAGAAATTATGCAAATTAGATGAATTTTGATTTATTTAGTGCTACTTATACACTGTAAGTGCACATGTCAATACGGCTCAGGCTAGAGGCTGTATTTATCAACCGATCCTCACGAAACTTCTTGGGTACCTTTGTTATCACCTTGGGACGAGAATGAGTGTTTCTGAGTGCGGTCCAAAATTCAAGATGGTTGCCAGTGGCCATTTTGTACCGAAATTAGGTCCAGTCCGTTTTTTGTCACAACTTCTATACAGCTTGTATTTATGAACTGATCTTCACGAAACTTCTTGGGTACCTTTGTTTTCACCTTCGGACAGGAATGAGTGTGTTTTGGGGTGCCTTTGTTATCACTGTGCTATGAGAACAAATATTTTGGGTTCAGTCAGACCCACTCTGGGACTCAAAGATTTCTTTTCTATTTAGCATCTGACTGTCACCCACCTTTACAATACTTTACCTATACATTTGTTACAGGCTACGGCCAGTATTTATGTACAGGCCGTTACAATACTTTATATGTACCTTTGTTATCAGGTCATTACCTAGATGTTTGTCATTGCTGTGTCACATACTATACATGTACATGTCTTGACAAGTTGAGCTACAGTGTCATTGACGCTTTCATTTTTACCTTCTATTTATGAGATGTGGAATACAACCTGCAAGGAATGTTTTCATTTTTTTTTATATGTCTGTCAATCTGTTTTTGTCGATATTATGACCATCTACCCGTGCAGTTTGATTATTTTGTGTCATGAAAGTGTTAATAAAATTCACAACACTTTTTATACACTAGATAATCTCTGGTCCTTGATATTGTTAATTTAAGAAATACATATACATTATCTGAGCCTTAAGTAAGGTTCGTAAATGTCCTTGAAAGTGCATGAATTGTACACCTAAAATTCTAGGCTCTTGGAAAGTGCTTGATAATTGGAATTTCTTTAAAAAATGTCTTGGAATGTCCTTGAAAAATATATTTAAATATTAAGCCAATTCCTCATTTTGGGCAAATATATACTTAACATGCTGTGGTATTTGTTTATTTATTGCTCAAATTGTATTTATACAGCCATCATGGACTGGAAAATCCCACTTGCAATGAGCAATGAATAAGAAGTAATGTATGTGTTTTAGGACTATACTATAAATTACTAATGTAGATTTTATTGTTTGATATATCAAGCTTGGCATTTACAGGAGAGCGATTAATTCGCTCGCCTACTGCTTGCCTTAAAAAATTAAGGAGGGCGAAAACTAGCCCTCCTGGCCTTAGAAAATAATGATTACCACAACAGCCTATTCCTAAAACCCTCTTCAGATCTCTATGTTAGTCAGGGCTTATATTTCGTCTAAATTTGTGAGAATCCATTTGGATTCTCGTGAAAATGGTTGCGAGAATCCATACCTACTATGAGTGTCCCAGGATCCCATGACGCCACCATGGTTGAACCACTGTTGTATACTGATAACACATGCCAACCTTTTGCCCAACACACCTTTTTAATTTTTAAAACTAAATTTGGTAATTTTTAAACAATAAATAATAAATAAATGATAAAATAATTAAATGAACAATATTTACCAATAAAATCTTACAAATATGGCTGTCGTTGGAACCGGCTCAATGAGCCGGTTCCAATGACAGCCATATTTGTAAGGTTTTATTGACAAAGTGTCAGGATATTTCAGGTCATGTTAGCCTTCTATTTGTTAATTTGTTGCCGCTGTGTTAGTTAAAGGGTTAAATTGACTCAATTTTTCATGCGAATCCTAGCAGAGGTGCAGCGAGAATCTACATGGATTCTCGTCGGTTTTATTGTGCGAATCGATTCTCGGATTCTCGTCGAAATATAAGCCCTGTTAGTGGTCTCTGTAAGATGGCCACACTGCTCCTCCCATACCGCTGGGCCTTTCCGAGGCCCGGAGGTGTGGGAGGGGCAGTGTAGCCGTCTCACAGAGACAATCTTGTTAGCACCACCAAATAAAATGTACAAAGCCAACAAGGCAGAATTCATTAATAGTAACACTTCCCTTTGCCACTTTAAGCTTTTGTAAGCTTGAGGAGAGCTAATCGCTCCCTTAGGCCATGCGAGGGGGGCGATTTTTTAGCCCTCCTGCATTTCTAAGAATGCCAGGCCAGATATATGTATCATAAGTACAGTGTAGCCAAAAAAGGAGTAGTAGAATAATTATAATTATTGCTGTATGGGGAGTTTCATTTTTGGAAAATGTTGCCTGCATTGTGAGCGGTATGAAAAAATGCCCACACAACCTAAATTGTACCCAAACCGAGGACACTAGACAAGCTATACCACTGCAATGAATTTACAAAGGTGTTGGTAGGGTAGGCAGGTGGAATTTTGATTGGAAATTCACCACCTGACCCAGTCGCTTCGATGTAATTCATAGACTGACTGATCACAAATACACAGTGAGAAATTAAGCACACATGTCGGGAGTGCTGTCATAATTAACTTGTGCTAACTGCCCCAATCAGATGACAAGTGAGGTCATAGGAATAACTGAAGGATGACAAAAAGACATCGAGATCTGTGGTAAATTAACATAAACTAACCATCTAAATATGATTACTGTCTACAAACTACCATAATTCTTCTGGTTTTGTATTATTTTATCCGCTGTAATGTTGCATATACCTAAAAGAGTTTCCCAAGGATGAGTGCTTGGTGTGCACATCATTGGTTTGGAGTACAAGAATTATTAACCCTCTGAACTCGATGAAATTGGCCAAGTTTTCAGCGGCAGATATGTCCCATAATTCATTTTCAGATTTAATACACTTTAGGGTCTAATTTGATGGAGAAAGCTTACCTTGCATCCACATGTCTAGAATGGCATATTGTTTACATCTTGACAGAATTTCCACCCAAATAAATAGCAACCACTAATGTGTAATTTCGTTTTGACAAGATTGTGCAGTAGTTTTTGATGTTTGTTTAGGTAGAAATTCCATTTAGTATTTATAAGTAATGTTTATTGTATTATATAAGTAATGGGAAGTTGGCTAGAGAATAGGTGATAGGTTATTAAGGTTATTATGTGCCAGACTTGAAAAGTTAAAGGAGTATCTGGTGGAGATCTCCGTCTGTCCTTCTGTTCGTCCATCCATCCATACCAACATGTTCCCTTGTATCTCATCTACAGCTACTCCGATTTGAATGATATTTGGTGTTGTGATAGAACCTCACGGTGAACTATACTTAATTAGCCTGAGTTTCTTCCACACATTTTTTCCAGAGTTATGGCCCTTTTTCGCTCTTTTGACTTAGAAAATTGTTTGTGGGTTGGAGGCATTGGCCCACACTTTGTGTTGCCCTTCTTGTTTTTGCTAAATCTAAGCAAAATAATAATTTGTCACTTTTTTACTGCTCATCCTTATTGATGCTCAATACTTCGCAGTTTTAAACACCAAAAACTAAACTTATAAGGCCTAAAAAAATAAAACATCTGTTTCTCAGGCCCTCCCGCATGGTCCTTTTGGCTGCTGCATGCTCTCTTTTTATAACCAATTTAAACTTCAAAAAAATTAAAATTTAATGGTTTATGTCTGATATTTTACCCAAGTTAAAAAAAAACTGATGAATTTGTCCCTTGAGTGCAAGAAGGCTTTGCAATGCTTTAGCATTGCAAAGCCTTCTGGCACTCAAGGGATGAAATACACCACCACCCATGCTATTCTGTAAATTATGAGGCCTAAAACTCGAACCAAGAACATGAACTTTTGATGGCAAAGAAGTAATTACTCAAATAAAAAATAAAATAAAAAACCGCTCGCCCGCATGCAATTTCACAAATAATGGCCTGAGAAACAGAAGATCTACTTTGTGTGGCCTAACATTTTTTATTTAGATATATGACACAGTCGAAAATAACATATCACCTATTTTCAAACAAAATTTCCCATTACTTATATAGCACCTAAAGATGTAAACAGCATGCTGCAGTAGTAAAATAGAAAATGCTGAAAAAGTATCACATGCTCTTCTTACAGGTTACTACCGTGTTAGATTGTGTAACCTGCTAACAGGTTATGATTACAGTGTAAGCCCTTCATTTCAGGCATGTATTTAGCTGATTTTTGAAATATTCTATTTAAAATTAAGAATGTTTTTTCAATCTTTTTCAGTTAACTGATGAGAAGAACAGAGCTTTTTGGACCCCGAGATGGAAAAGAATAGCATACCTTTTTCTGTTCCATTCCAATGTCTGCTGGTTGTTTTGTGAATGTGCTTTTGAAAGAACATTGTTACCTCATGAACATTTTATTTTGAATATTTGTTACATGGATGTGCAGTATATTGTATAATAAGAAAATTTATGTGGTGGGCGGAAGTGCCGTGCATTGTTGCTGGCAAGTGTTATACTGTGTGATATGCAAGCTTTTAACCCTTTACCCAGTGCAAAAGATATCAAAATTTATTATGCCCCTGACTTGAAAAGTTGAAGGGGCATCTAGTGGAGACCCCTGACCATCCATCTGTCCATTTTATCCTTCCATTCCTCCATCCGTACTGTTGTATAATTGTGTCAGTGGACACAAGGTGTCAGCAATGACCCATTGAGCTGTGTTCACAGTAATGCTCCATTGATTACTGTGTGTAATTGAGATGTGAGATTAGGTCCTAATTCAGTTGCTGATTTGAATGTTCAGGTGTTCGGACTTATTTGTTGACTGTGTGTCTTGTGTTTCTATACTACTGAGTGTGGTTTTGTTGTATTTAGTGCTGTGTGTTGTAAGATTGTTCTTGTGTTGTCTTCTCATGTCATGTCTATCTCTATTTGGATGTTCGTCTGTTTGACCTGTGATTTTATCCACTAGAATTTCTTGAAGTACCAACATTTTCCCTTGTATCTCAGCCAGTGCTTCTCCAATTTGAATTATATTTAGTGTTGTGGTAGAGCATCATCTTGGAACGATACCTGTTTAGCATAAGTTTCTTCCACACATTTTCTCCAGAGTTATGGCTCCTTTTCACTCTTTTGACTCAGAAAATTTTTTGCTCGTCCCAGTGAGGGATCACACGATATGATTTTTTTGAATTTTTTTGAAATATATACATTTAGTGAGCTGCTTAATTTGAAAATTATGCATGCATATGTGGCTGGTTTGTTAGGCAAAGGGTTAACACTTAAGATAACCTGCCTGATTTGAACACAATATTCATAATATATTGTGCAGTTTGGAATATTATTTTCTCTTCGTACCAAAACATAGGTTATAATCCCTCAGTGGAACAAGCTCAATGAACTTTTTTCAATGAACTTTTTCCAAGAGGGGTCATAATGTTTGTTTCTGGATTAGAAATTAAAAAAAAATATTAAACAGCAATATTGTTAATTGCTTTGACATATTTTACCAGTGGATTGTTGTGAATAGTTTTATTCCTTGCATATGAAGCCTATAAATGTGTGGAACCGAAACACTTCAGAATTTTGTGAAGACACCAGTAATTTGAGGAAAGAGTTTGGGAGAGGTTGGGTTGGGATACAGCAGGCCTTTCATTTTAACCCCCTCCACACTAATGTCGAAATACTGAAATTTTGAGATAGTTTTTTCCCATAATGCAACTGGGTATTCAACCAATTCAGTCTTGTTTGACAGAGCTCAATGAATTACAGTAAACAAGTACTGCTTCTAATTCTGATATTTTTACTGCAGTGTGGAGGGGGTTAAGGAGAGAAACTGCTCTTGCTCTTAATGGTTCTCCTAAAATTTATGAGGACAGTAAATGCCTTCCTTGCCACATACAAGGAGGACCACAAAAGTGAACTTTGTTAGGTTGCGGTGATTGGTATCGCACAACTTAGTATGTGATCGAGCACTTAGGATGGAAAAAGCTCACTGGTAGCTACGTCTCAAGATGGAGGCCAGGTGTATGGGTCTCACAGAAACTAACTGGTAGCCATTAAGCTTGCATATCGGATACTGACTATAATTGTCGGACCATATACATAATTCATGTAGAAATCCTCACATGTTCAGCAAGAAATTATTGCATTTTTAAAACCTACATTAGATAAATGTACAGCCTAAACAATAATAATAGACATGGTAAAATTACTTATCTCAATAACAGACCCCAGTGGCTCCCCTTGTGTCAAAATAAGGTGGGCTGAAAATGACCCTCCTAAGTTCATTTAAGGCGGGCCATCATTGTTCTCCTCCCATTTTGAAAATAGAAGGCCTGGTACAGAGAAAGTATGTTTGGAATTGAGAAGTGCAAAGCGATTATGTGTGTTAGCATAAAGGGAGACTTGTGTTTTAATCTTGACCTCCCTCCCTCCCCCAGTGTATTGTAGTGCATGTTAAAATGAAGGGTTACCTTTCCTTCTGTTCATCCTTTTGGATTTGCCCCCCCCCCCCCCCCCATTTGAACATGATGCAAGAGACAGTGTGTAAGTAAGTGAATTGTGTGTCCCTTGTGTAGTATGGCACCCCATAAAAGACAGGCAGACATCAGAAGCCGGGTAACTGCCCCAAGGTTGGGCAATGGAGCGGGCAGTGCATGCCCTTTTTCACCAAAAATGCAGTAGTGCAAAAGTCTTAACATTCTGATAACTGTAACTAAGAAACTCTCACATTTTTATCCCGACTGTTCACAGTGAGGGCTATAGTAATGACTTTTGTCCATCCGTCCGTCTGTCCGTCTGCCTTTTTCTGTTAACATTTAGAGTTTTGGTTAAAGTTTGTGGTTAAAGTTTTTTATTCAATCTTCAAGTACAGACTATAACTGGTATTTCTTGTCTGATTGTCATGTAATTTCATATGCAGCCATAATGCAGGTTTTAGGTCATGTCTACATGAGAATGTCCCCTTTTGGATGTGATCGGTCAACCGGTATGGCTGCCCGAGCCCAAAACCCGAAAACCATTAGCACAGTCTACAGGTCGTATTTATGAAGGGATTTCATTGCAACTTCATAGAAGGCCTCTGTATAATGCCTAGATGAGAACGTCCCCGTTTGGGCATGATCTGTCAACCGTGATGGCTGCCCAAGCCTGAAACCCAAAAACTTTTAGCACAGTCTGCAGGTCATGTTTAATATGGACGGATTTCATTGTAACTTGATACTATGACTCCGTATGATGTCTACATGAGAATTTCCCCATTTGGGCGTGATCTATCAACCGTCACGACTGCCTGAGCCCAAAACCCGAAAACCTTTAGCACAGTATACAGGTCATATTTATGGAGGGATTTCATTGTAACTTCATAGGTTGACTTCATATAATTTCTACACATGAGAAAGACCCCTTTTGGACGTGATTGGGCAACTGTCACAGCTACAGGTGCCGGAAGCCCGAAAACATTCAGTACAGTCTACAGGTCATATTTATGAAGGGATTTCATTATAACTTTGTAGGATCAATCCACATGATGCCCAGATGAGAATGTCCCCTTTTGGTTGCGATCATTCAACCATGATGGCTGCCCAAGCCCAAAGCCTGAAAACCTTTAGCACAGTCTACACGTCATATTTATGGAGGGATTTCATTGTAACTTGATAGGTTGACTTCATATAATGTCTAGATGAGAACGTCCCCTTTTAGGCAACTGTGATGGCAACAGGGGCTCGAAGCCTGAAAACCTTTAGCACAGTCTACATGTCATATTTATGAAGGGATTTCATTGTCACTTGATAGGCTGACTTCATATAATGTCTGGATGAGAATGTCCCCTTTTGGGCAACTGTGACGGCAATAGAGGCCCAAAGCCCGAAAAGCCCGGAAGAATATTCCACAGGCCATAATTATGAAGGGATTTCATTGAAGCTTGGTAGGATGACTCCAAGTTTGTGGTTAAAAACCCAGACAAACACCACCACCCCCCTACCCCCCCCCCCCCTCCACCCCCATTAGGCTTTTTTTCTCCTTCTTTTCACCAATATGCATTTTGAACTATTTACAGTCACTACATGCGGAACCTTAACATACCCTCCTCCTCCCCCCTCCCCCCCCCCCCCCCCCCCCCCGGGCCAATTAGGGACTTTTTTTTCTTTCGTCAAAAATGCTTGTTTACAGTTTTAAACCCAAACACCACCCCCCATTGGGCATTTTTTTTTTTTTTATTTCCTCCAATATGCATTTTGAACTATTTACAGTCACTACATGCAGAACCCTTTTTTTCCTTTTGTTAAAAATGCCTTTTTTTACAGTTTTGGTTAAAGTTTGTGGTTAAAAATCCAGACAGAAATTATCCTCCCCCCCCCCCCCCCCCCCCCCCCCTGAATTAGGCATTTTTTTTTCTTTTCTTTTCTTTCCTCGAAAATGCATTGTGAACTATTTACAGTCACTACATGCGGAACCTTTTTTAAACTCACGTAACCCCTCCCCCCCCCCCCCCCCCCCAAGCTTTTTTACAGTTTTCGTTAATGTTTGTGGTTAAAAACCCAGACAAACACCACCCACCCCCATGGTGCCAGTTAGGTATTTTTTTTTCTCATCTCAAAATGCATTCTGAAGGATTTAGACTGACCACATGTGGAAAAAAAAATGGACTCCCCTAACACACCACCCCTCATCCCCCACCCCACCTCCTCCTCACCCAGGGCCATTCATGCAATATTTTTTTTTCGGTACAAAATGCGTTTTTAGTCAGGGCTATAGTCATGACTTTTGTCCGTCCATCTGTCGGTCCATCCATCTGTCTGTAAACAATTGGTTTCCGACTGATACTCCAGTTTGGATTATTTGATTTCAACCAAAGTTGATATGTGTATTTTCCAGCTAGTAATACAGGCCAGGTTTCAATATAGGTTCCACACCTCCCCCCCACACCTCTCCCCCCCCCCCCCCCCCCCACCACCACCACCACACACACACACACACACACACACACAAATTGTCACTTAGGCAATTATTCCTAAAATGCATTTTGAAGGATTAGGAGTTATTACATGCCAAAAAAAAAAAATGACTCATATAGCCCAACATTGCTTTATGTACCTCATCTTTAATCCTTTACCTAACATAAGTTGAAGCCAACAGTACAAATTATTTTTCTAAACCTCAGATTTTTTCTTTTTTTATTAGCTCAACTTTGGCGAAGCCAAATTTGAGCTTATGCCATGGCCCTTTGTCTGTCAACAATTGGATATGGCTTGGGCTAGAGGCCGTATTTATGAACCGATCTTTACGAAACTTCTTGGGTACCTTTGTTATGACCGTGGGACGAGAACAAGTGTTTTTGGGTGCGGTCCGAAATTTAAGATGGCTGCCAGCCGCCATTTTGTACCGACGATGCAGAAATCTGTTTTTTGTACAGAACTTCCATATGAAAGCTCTGATTTGAATAATTTTTTGTATGAATGTTTAGTACCATGGGATACATCACATATAATACGGGTTTTTTTCTTGTGCGTAAATTATGCAAATTAGACTAACTTTGATGTTTTTTGGTGTTATTTTCAGCACTGTAAGTGCAAATGCCAATACGGCTCGGGCTAGAGGCCGTATTTATGAACCCAGGGTAGCCGTGGGTCCTTGAAAACCTGGAATGTCCTTGAATTTGAAACGCTATTTTCAAGGCCTTGAAAGTCCTTGAAAACGAGGTATATCAGTAAAAGGTCCTTGAATGTCCTTGAATTTGATCGCCGATTTATCACAAGCATAACAGCGGTCTGAAAAAGAACAAATTTGTTGACAAGTCCAAACAAGTAGGTGTTATTAATATTAATTAACTCTTAGCACTCGGTCGGCTCATGTTTATTAGTACAGAGGGGGGCTTCCCTGGTCGAATTATGTTTAACAACCAATGAAAACCTTTTGATTTCCATCGGAATCGTCATGACTTTCCATATAAAGTAACGCACGTGTTCCAATACTTTGTCCTGACAGGGGGACAAAACGTCCCAGTTCGACTTTGTTTGGAAAATGGTGTCATCAATTGAAAATAATTTATCAACTTTCTATGACATTATTGAGGATTCGGATTCGGATGAGGACGGTTTTCCTGGATGTTCTTTCATAAGAAATATCAATGAAGACTCGTCAGATGAATTCGAGTCGTGTGAAAGCAATTTGGAAGAAAATGTAAATGCCGGCGAATCAGCTAATCAATCAAGCATGAGTGTTCATGTTGACAAAACATTGAATTTGGGGGATTTGTTCCACCACCCATGGTTAAAAACATTTGACGAGCCCACGGGCATTCAGTTTTCTGTGGATGGCAACGAGCGTGAGTTGGACATTTTCAGTAAATTTTTTGACAATGATTTTATTGAACTGTGCACTTCGCAAAACAAATTTATATGCCAAACAATTCTTTGAAAAAAAAACAAACATGAAACCATTCGCACTTGCCCGATCTTGGGTGGATACAGATGCGACTGAAATGAGGGCTTTCATAGCAGATGAAACAGTTGCCGCAGTGATGAAAACAGGCGCACCTGTTTGCTTGACAAACAATAAGTAGTAAATTTTACCTCGGTTCACAACTTGTGAACTGAGGTACAATTGACCACTTATTGTAAAGGGAGTATTGCCATTGGGACGTTTCGGCCTTAGGACATTTCAGCCTCGAGACGGTCCTTGAATATCCTTGAATGTTCTTCAAAAAGGTCCTTGAAAGTCCTTGAATTTTGTTTTCAATATTCTGGGGGAACCCTGTGAACCGATCTTTACGAAACTCCTTGGGTACCTTTGTTATCACAGTGGGACGAGAACGAGTGTTTTTGGGTCCGGTCCAAAATCCAAGATGGCCGATGGCAGCCATTTTGTACAAAATTTGATGCAATCAGATTTTTGCACAGAACTTCCATATGAAAGCGCTGATTTGAATAATTTTTTGTGTGAATGTTTAGTACCATGGGATACATCACATATAATGCAGGTTTTTTTCTCGTGCAGAAACTATGCAAATTAGATGAACTTTGATTTTGTCAGTGCTACTTACAGACTGTAAGTGCAAATGCCAATACGGCTCGGGCTAGAGGCCATATTTATGAACCGATCTTCACGAAACGTCTTGGATACCTTTGTTATCACCTTGGGACGAGAACGAGTGTTTCTGGGTGCGGTCCAAAATTCAAGATGGCTGTCAGTGGCCATTTTGTACCGAAATTAGGTCTAATCAGTTTTTTGTACACAACTTCTATAGGGCTCAGGCTAGAGGCCATATTTATGAACCGATCTTTACGAAACTTCTTGGGTACCTTTGTTATCACCGTGGGATGAGAACGAGTGTTTTTGGGTGTGGTCCGAAATTCAAGATGGCCACCAGCAGCCATTTTGTACCAAAATTAGTGCAATCAGTCTTTTTGTACAGAACTTCTGTATGAAAGTTCTGATTTGAATAAATTTTTGTATGAATGTTTAGTAACATGGAATACATCATATATAGTACGGGTTTTTTTCTCGTGCAGAAATTATGCAAATTAGATGAACTTTGATTTATTCAGTGCTACTTATACACTGTAAGTGCACATGTCAATACGGCTCGGGCTAGAGGCTGTATTTATGAACCGATCTTCACAAAACTTCTTGGGTACCTTTGTTATCACCTTGGGACGAGAACGAGTGTTTCTGGGTGCGGTCAAAATTCAAGATGGCTGCCAGTGGCCATTTTGTACCGAAATTAGGTCTAATCAGTTTTTTGTCACAACTTCTACACAGCTCATATTTGTGAACTGATCTTCACGAAACTCCTTGGGTACCTTTGTTTTCACCTTGGGACAGGAATGAGTGTGCTTTGGGATGCTTTTGTTATCACTGTGCTATGAGAACAAATATTTTGGGGTTTAGTCAGACCCACTCTGGGACTCAAAGATTTTTTTCTAGTTTAGCATCTGACTGTCACTCACCTTTACAATACTTTACCTATACATTTGATACAGGCAATGGTCAGTATTTATGTACAGACCGTTACAATACTTTATATGTACCTTTGTTATCAGGTTATTACCTAGATGTTTGTCATTGCTGTGTCACATACTATACATGTACATGTCTTTGTCTTACTTATTACTCCTTATTGGAACAAGTTCATCAAGTTTGTTTCATTAATAGGTCATGTGGTATGCTTTGAAGTAGAGAAATGAAAAAATAAAATTTCAATAGCAAATTTTGTATATCACGAGTGCAGATATGGCAGATTCGTTAGGTAAACTGTTAACAAAAAATGGCTCCGACTATTTTGCGTCTAAGCATTGCCATTCCTGGGACAGTCGGGCTGCATGCGTGGCATCACTCTAGTTTAGGAATGCTCATTTAACTTGTACATTGGTAGGGCCCCGCAAAGTAGATCTGTTTCTTAGGCCATTTTTTGTAAAACTACATGTGGGCGGGCATTTTTTAGCTCACCTGAGCGAAGCTCAAGGGGAGCTTTACTAATCACTTTCTGTCCGGCGTCCGTCGTCGTCCGTCCGGCGTTAACTTTACATTATCGACTTCTCCTCCTAAACCACTAGCCCAATTTCATTCAAATGTTGGCTAAATGTTTATTACCTAATGCCAATTCAGATTTGTTCAAATGAAGTTGCCCCTCCTCCTGGGTGGTGCCACACCCCCAAGGGGCACCAAAATCTTTGTAAATCTTCTTCTCATGAACCAGCAGTAGCAGAGACTTGATATTTGGTGTGCAGCTTCCTTTTGAGGTGTAGACTCAGATTTGTTCAAGAGAAGTTTGTGGGGCTATACTTGGCGTTGTTATGAGAGGGGCAAAATTTTTTGCCCCGCCCAAAATTTCTATTTTCCAAACCGAGAGGCTGATTTGAACCAAATTTTATGTGAGGGCTTATTGGGTCATGAGTACTTGATTTATGCAAAAAAAAATTTTCCCGCAGCCCCGTGGGAACCGCAGGAGCTAAAAATAGAAAAAATTTAAAACGCCCATATCTCCAAAACTGCACGGCACTGAGAATTTTTATTTGGTGTGCAGCTTCCTTAGGACCAACAGAAAGGATTGGTAAAAAAAAATTGCCATCGGTTTTATCATAGGGTACAGTTTCGGGACTTTGAAAAAGTGCTGAGTCAGCACTTTTTAACACTGTAGGCAATGGGAAAAACATTAAAAAATCTTCTTCTCCAGATCCAGCAGGCAGAATCTTTTGATATTTGGTATGCAACATTGTAGGGTGGATCTGATTCAAGTTTGTTCAAATCGGCCCCCTGGGTTCATATTTGGGCTCAGTATAGGAGCCCGATTTCGAACTTAGTGCATTTCAGGCAAATTTCTTAAAAAATCTTCTTCTCCAGATCCAGCAGGCAGAATCTTTTGATATTTGGTATGCAACATTGTGGGGTGGATCTGATTCAAGTTTGTTCAAATCGGCCCCCTGGGTTTATATTTGGGCTCAGTATAGGAGCCCAAATTTGAACTTACTGCATTTCAGGCAAATTTCTTTGAAAATCTTCTTCTCCAGATCCAGCAGGCAGAATCTTTTGATATTTGGTATGCAACATTGTAGGGTGGATCTGATTCAAGTTTGTTCAAATCGGCTCCCTAGATTCATATTTGGGCTCACTATAGGAGCTCGAATTCGAATTTAGTTCATTTCAGGCAAATTTCTTCAAAAATCTTCTTCTCCAGATCCAGCAGGCAGAATCTTTTGATATTTGGTACGCAATGTTGCGGGGTAGATCTGATTCAAGTTTGTTCAAATCGGCCCCCTGGATACATATTTGGGCTTACTATAGAAGCCCGAATTCGAACTTTATGCATTTCAGGCAAATTTCTTAAAAAATCTTCTTCTCCAGATCCAGCAGGCAGAATCTTTTCATATTTGGTAAGCAACATTGTGGGGTGGATCTGATTCAAGATTGTTCAAATCGGCCCCCTGGGTTAATATTTGGGCTCAGTATAGGAGCCCGATTTCGAACTTAGTGCATTTCAGGCAAATTTCTTAAAAAATCTTCTTCTCCAGATCCAGCAGGCAGAATCTTTTGATATTTGGTATGCAATGTTGTAGGGTGGATCTGATTCAAGTTTGTTCAAATCGGCCCCCTGGGTTCATATTTGGGCTCAGTATAGGAGCCCGATTTCGAACTTAGTGCATTTAGGCAAATTTCTTAAAAAATCTTCTTCTCCAGATCCAGAAGGCAGAATCTTTTGATATTTGGTATGCAACATTGTGGGGTGGATCTGATTCAAGTGTGTTCAAATCGGCTTCCTAGATTCATATTTGGGCTCACTATAGAAGCTCGAATTGGAACTTAGTGCATTTCATGCAAATTTCTTAAAAAATCTTCTCCAGATCCAGCAGGCAGAATATTTTCATATTTGGTAAGCAACATTGTGGGGTGGATCTGATTCAAGTTTGTTCAAATCGGCCCCCTGGGTTTATATTTGGGCTCAGTATAGGAGCCCAAATTTGAACTTAGTGCATTTCAAGCAAATTTATTAAAAAATCTTCTTCTCCAGATCCAGCAGGCAGAATCTTTTGATATTTGGTATGCAACATTGTGGGGTGGATCTGATTCAAGTTTGTTCAAATCGGCTTCCTAGATTCATATTTGGGCTCACTATAGAAGCCCGAATTCGAACTTAGTGCATTTCAGGCAAATTTCTTAAAAAATCATCTTCTCCAGATCCAGCAGGCAGAATCTTTTGATATTTGGTATGCAACATTGCAGGGTGGATCTGATTCAAGTTTGTTCAAATCGGCCCCCTGGATTCATATTTGGGCTCACTATAGAAGCTCGAATTCAAACTTAGTGCATTTCGGGCAAATTTCTTCAAAAATCTTCTTCTCCAGATCCAGCAGGCAGAATCTTTTGATATTTGGTATGCAACATTGCGGGGTGGATCTGATTCAAGTTTGTTCAAATCGGCCCCCTGGATTCATATTTGGGCTTAATATAGAAGCCCGAATTCGCACTTAGTGCATTTCAGGCAAATTTCTTCAAAAATCTTCTTCTCCAGATCCAGCAGGCAGAATCTTTTGATATTTGGTATGCAACATTGCGGGGTGGATCTGATTCAAGTTTGGTCAAATCGGCCCCCTGGATTCATATTTGGGCTTAATATAGAAGCCCGAATTCGCACTTAGTGCATTTCGGGCAAATTTATTAAAAAATCTTCTTCTCCAGATCCAGCAGGCAGAATCTTTTGATATTTGGTATGCAACATTGTGGGGTGGATCTGATTCAAGTTTGTTCAAATCGGCTTCCTAGTTTCATATTTGGGCTCAGTATAGAAGCTCGAATTCGAACTTAGTGCATTTCAGGCAAATTTCTTAAAAAATCTTCTTCTCCAGATCCAGCTTCAGAATCTTTTCATATTTGGTAAGCAACATTGTGGGGTGGATCTGATTCAAGTTTGTTCAAATCGGCCCCCTGGGTTTATATTTGGGCTCCGTATAGGAGCCCAAATTTTAACTTAGTGCATTTCAGGCATATTTCTTAAAAAATCTTCTTCTCCAGATCCAGCAGGCAGAATCTTTTGATATTTGGTATGCAACATTGTAGGGTGGATCTGATTGTGATTCATGAACGTATTTATTTGTAAAGTTGATAGAATCTTAGACAAAATTTGCAGAAAAGATCTACTATAGAAGGGGTCGGTATCCAGGGTGAACCGTTTACCCAAATCTAGCAGTACTAATGCATTATTCACACAAATCTTCGTTCAAATTTTATGACCCCTCATTGGAACACACGCATTCAGCTCATTCCAACAAAGGTCATATGCCATGTTTTCGAGACAAAGGAATAAAAATTTTAGTTATTCATGAAATTTTTAGGCAACTGTTGTCTGTTATTCACATTGCTTCATGAAATTTCAGTACTTTCAGAAGTTACCTCAGTAATCAAGGGTTAATTCCCCTTAATTAAATGTCGCCTCTAAAAAACAACCACTTTGCATATCTTACCTTTTTACCAGCATAACTGCCAAAACTTGTCAGCATTCTTCGCAAAAATCGCTATTCAAATTTTAATTTTGTCTCTTAAACATACATGTACTTATCACTTGTAAATACCCCATTGGAATGAGCTTTTTGAGCTCATTCCAATGAGAGGTCGCACACCATGCTTTTTGAGTCAAAAAAGCAATTTTTTTAGTTATTCCAGAATTTCGTATGTAAAACACAGCTTTATGACTTCACATTAAAATGAGCTCTCTAAGCTTGTTCCAATCAACATTCACGCACTATGTCTTTCACACAAAAAATAAAATTTTCCATTTATTCAGGAACACTCTTACCCCCCCCCCCCCCCCCCCTCCCCCACACACACACAAATACACACACACACACACACACACAAACACAGACACACACATCTAAAAGTTCGTCAGCAAAAAAAACAGTTACTTCAATTTTTGAATGCATTATAGGAACAACTTGCCTAATCAAATTTAAATACTTTTGCATCATTCTGTATCTAGAACAAACCATTTACCATATCTTTACGCAAAATTCTCCAGCATCATTCACAAAAAAACACCATTATTTATATATTCACATTTCTGTCTCAAAAATATACCTGATCTTCCCATACCCCTATTGGAATAAGCTGTTTGAGCTTGTTCCAATGATGATAAAAAAAAATAAAATTTGTGAAAATTTTTGTTTTCTTGCATGCAAATATATACATTTAGCACATGGAAGATATCCACAGTTGGGGAGAGATGTCCAAGGCTATCTCTTCACATTCCTTGTTTGTGCTTCATGCTAAACCAGTTTGTCTGCAGAGATAAATTTGCTTTATTAAAAATCATTGGAGATTGGCCACACACCAATGATTTTAAATAAAACTAATTTTAGGTAACAAATGTTGAACTTCAAACAAAATCTATCACTCAACCAGTTAATGTTGATGAGGCATGACATGGTGAAGGTGACCTAAAATACTTCTTAGAGTCACTTTGTCAGGTGAGCGATTAAGGCCACGTGGGGCCTCTTGTTTTTTTTACTCGTTTGATTTTGTCAGGTGAGCTATAGTGATCACTCACCGTCTGTTGTCAGTGAACATGGTATTTGCACATTATCCAAAACCGCTGAACTGATTTAAGTGAAATTTGAGATAATAGTTTATGACTTTCGAAAGCATTTTGATTTTGTTCAAATCCAGTTGCCTCGCCCTTCGGTGGGGCCACACCCAAAAAGTGGGCTTAAATTTTAAAAAATCTTCTTCTCATGAACGAGCAGTAGCAGAGACTTGATATTTGGTGTGCAGCTTCCTTTTGAGGTGTAGACTCAGATTTGTTCAAGAGCTTCCTTTTGAGGTGTAGACTCAGATTTGTTCAAGAGAAGTTCGAGGAGCTATATTTGCCATCGTTATGGGAGGGTCAAGCATATTTTAATACTAAAACCAATGGCCCAGACTTAGCTGGTGCAACCTCAATATTATTGAGGGCCAAACTCAAATTTCGAACCTCCAATCCCCCAAGTTTACATACAGTACCGAAAATTAAAAGTCCTATCTCGCCCTCCATACTTTTAGTACTTGCGCATGCGCAATACCCAGAAAGAGACTGGATTTGGCACAAACATTATTCTGTTTGGCCCAAAGTTAGTAACAACTGAACTGACATCTGTGATTTAAATTCTCATTTCTGAAGATGCCAGACACAAATCAATGATAGTTTTCATGGAATCAACAGTGCAATGGGATGCTAGAAGTGAATATTGGTGGTTTCAGATGTTCAGGCAGTATCTTTATAAATTTTCATGTAAATTATTCATGTTCCCCAATTTCGTGATATGCTTCTAAACGTTGTCATTATAATATGACTCCACTGTTGTTTTGTTACTATTACTTCCCACTCCTGAACCCTCCTATTATACTTCCAAGATCTTTCAGCCTTTTTATTGAAGATTTTTTTATTAAATTCTTGTGAGTTTAACTTGTAAACAGAATAGGTACTCCTTCAATACTTACACTATGGGATGCGAAGGTTGGAAATGGGTGTCGATCTGTGTGGTGGGCGGTGAAGTTCTGAGGAACAAGATCATGGTGATGGTACTTGCTGCTGTCATTGCAATCTGATGAGCCCTGCTCTGATGAATAAAATAGAGCTAGCTGCCAAGGTGCTCATGATATAAATAAACAGGATTAAAGCTGGACCGGTGCAGTGGTTGGCCCTTCTAAGTGTAGGCTCCTTCCACACATCAGCCGGAATCGGCTGTTGTTACGGCTTCCTCTATTTCCATGAAAAAGCACGCTAAGGGTAGAAGCCTACAAGTTTCTAAACGGAACGCTTGGTGAGGTCTGGAGCCAGACCACAAGCTGGATATCCCCCTCCGTTCCGTCAGCAGTCAGGGCCGACTGTTTTTGCTTTGAGAAACTTTAGTGACTTGGGACACCTGTTCACATTTGCTGTTCGGGACGATTCTTCCACACTGCAGCCAGGTCCAGTTGCAGCTATGGCTTCTTCCTCTGCTTCATTGATGAAGCACGCTAGACCGCAGACTAGCTATCCGACTTCGCATGTTCATGCTGTTCCACGGAGATGTACTCAGTCGTCGCCACCGAAGTCGAATTAACCTGTAGCTAGTCATTCAAGGCATTTTTATATGGGACATGCATCGAAGATATGGGGACATATCTCCGTCCCGTGAGCAGCATAGTGAAGAAGCGGATAATCGCTGCTCTGCAAGCCTCACCTCATTCACGGACCTGCTGCCGTAGATTGCTCAGCGAATTGCAGCATCCCAGTAGTCGCAGGTTCTGCCATCAACAGTCTCCGGTAGTGAGATGTCGAATGGTGCTGGGTTGGTCCAGTCATCTGTATATTCGGATGGTGTTGAGCATAATACAGATGGAACATTCAGATGGTGAGAGGGCTACAGAGGTTATTTCTCCATCCCCTCTCCATCGGCACATTAAGACTATAATTTTTATTCATAAGCTCTTCGAATCTTGTTCCATATGAACTAAAGTCTGCATTTGCTAGGCATAAAAATAGCTTACGGTACCGGGCGAAGGAAAGGCAAAGATCTTCCTTTCCGGATCTTCCGGCTCAGGTATTGAAGGCTTTTTGTCCGATTAACAATGCCTCCCTTGGCTTAGCAATAGTATAAGAAAGGCAATGATCTATTCCTTGCGAATAGAAGATTGATAGCTCATAGATAGGCTGAGACAGCTGTCTTGTTGGGAATAGAGCCGTTAGAAGGAGTAAGTACATCTTTTCATTCTCGGTGTTATATTCCTAGGCGACAGAGGCTTTTTGTGCTATTGTGGATGCCACAGTAGCCTTATGTAGAGTTAGAGCGGTCTTTTCTTATACATTAGTGGCTAAAGTCACAAATCTCCATTTAGTGAGCTGTCTAAAGCTGCAGGGTAACGCACAGATATCTGTTTTCACCGATATATGACTTCTAGGCTGTGTTAGCTATGCTGAGACCGCTAGCTTTTTGGAATAAGGCCGTTAGAAGGAAAGATTACATTTTCCTTCTTGGTGTAATATTCCTAGGCGTCAGAGGGTCGCCTCAGTTTGGATTATGTGAATTATGAGTGGTCTGTGTCTATATATCATTAGCATCAAACGTTATAGTAGCCTTATATAATTTTACGTTTTTTTTCTTTTACATTGCGGCTAACGTAAGTCTCCATTTAGTGAGCTTTCCAAGGCCGCAGGTGACACAGATATTTGTCTTCAAAGATTAATAAACTGCGTTAGCTTGCTGAGACCACTGTCTCTGGAATTTCGGTCGTTAGAGGCAGTCCTTATTCCTTACCTTGAGCGACTAATGTTGTAAGTCTCCGTTTAGTGAGCTTTCAAGGTTGCAGTTTCACCGAGATATCTGTCTTCACGGGATGAAGACTTATTAGCTACGCTATCTAATAGGAGACTGCTGTCTCTTTAGAATTAGGACCATTGAAAGGAACGAGTACGTTGTTTTCTTCTTGGTGTTGTATTCTTAGGCATCTGGGGCTTTTAGTCATCTTGTTGACGCCTTATAAGAATTAAGTGCGGCCCTTTTTTCCCTTAACTTGAGTGTCTAACGTAAGTCACGGTCTAGTGAGCTGTCTTAAGTTGCAAAAAATTACACCAAGATATCTGTCTTCACAGAGATGAAGTCTTCCAAGATTCATTAGCTAGGCTGAGACCGCTGTCTTTTGGGAATAGAACTGCTAACGGAAAAGAGTGCTTTTTCCTTCTCTTTGTTTCTTTCTTAGTGTCATAGACTTAAGTCTTATTGTTGAACCTTAGTAGCCAGATAGAAGTTTGAGTATTTTTATCCCTGTCTTTAGCGGCTAGCATTGTAAGTCTCCTTGGTGAGCTTATAGGGCCACAGTTTTCAGCCATTTAACTGGTAGAGTGCTAAATTATTTTTCTGTGGTCGTTTGTAACGTGAGTATTTTTTTCAAAGACACTACTCTACCAGCAGGAGGAGACTTAGTTTAGCAATATACTGTTCAAAAATAATTGTTTTGTTACAATTCATTGGAGAGTGACAGTTGGCTGCCAGTTGGCACTCTCCAATGAATTGTAACAAAACTAATTTATATTAAGATTTTTTTCTACTGCTGAGCCAACAACAAACTAGTGTATAACAGAGTAAAGCCACTAAAGTGGCTTTCAGCACTTTTCAGTAGAGCCATGATAATGGCTTCTAGCACTCAACCAGTTAATTGTCTTTACGAATTGAAAGACCTTTAGCTGCTTCAGCCAGGCTGAGACCATTGTCCTATCGGACAAGGTACCATTACATGAGAAGAGCTTGTTCTCTCCTTAGTGGTATTGTTTTTATTAGCTCAATTTGACAAAGTCAAGCGGAGCTATTGCCATCACTTCTCATCCGTCGGCATACGTACGTACACAATTCCCTTTGGCACAGTTCACAGGTCGCATTTATGATCAGATAGCTTTAAATCTTGGTAAGCTTGTTTGGGGGTGATCTCTAGATGGGAGCTATCGATTTTCTCCAATTTCTGTCGAAAAATGTTGCCGCTGGCAGCGTTCTTAGAACTTAGTTTCGTCGGACCTCAATATTTCCCTTTGGCACATCCTACAGGGCACATGATCGGATTGCTTGGAAACCAGGGATGCTTGTTTGGCATGACCTCTAGATGGGAGCTATCGATTTTCTTCCATTTCCGTCCAAAAATGTTGCCAACGGCAACAACCCTTGAACTTAGTTTGGTAGGCATCAATATATTCCTTTGGCATGCCGTACAGGGCACATTTTTGATCAGATCGGTTTGAAATTTGGTATGATTGTTTGGGGTTACCTCTAGATGGGAGCTATCAATTTTCTTTGATTCCACCAAGAAATGTTCCCACTGGCAATGACCTTTGATGAGCTTAGTGTAGTTTTGCATCAAAATTTCCCTTTTGCACCCCCCTGTAGGGAACATTTATTATCGGATCACTTTGAAACGTGGTATGCTTGTTTGGAGTGAGCTCTAGATGGGAGCTGTCGATTTTCTTCCATTTCTATAAAAAAATGTTGCTGTTGGCAACGTTCTTAGAACTTAGTTTAGTCAGACCTCAGTATTTCCCTTTGGCACAACCTGCAGGATACATTTATGATAGATTGCTTTGAAATCTGGCATGCTTGTGTGGGGTGACCTCTAGATGGGAGCTATTGATTTTCTTCCATTTCCATCAAAAAATGTTGCCGCTGACAATGACCTTTGAAGTTTGTTTAGTCAGGCATCAATATACTCCTTTTGCATGCCCTACAGGGCACATTTATGATCGGATTGCTTGGAAACCTGGCATGCTTGTTTGGTGTGACCTGCAGATGTGAGCTATCGATTTTCCTCCATTTCCGTCAAAAAATGTTGCCGTTGGCAACGACCTTTGAACTTGGGCATCAATATATTCCTTTGGCACGTCCTACAGAGCATATTTATGATCAGAATGATTTGAAACTTGGTATGTTTGTCTGGGGTTACCTCTAGATAGCAGTTATCGATTTTCTTCAATTTCTGTCGCAAAATGTTGCCGCTGGAAACAACCTTCGATGACTTCGGGCAGTTATGCATCAATATTTGCCTTTGGCGCAGCCTGCAGTGCACATTTTTGACCGGATCGCTTTGAAGCTTGGTGCGCTTGTTTGGGGTGACCTCTAGATGGGAGCTATCGATTTTCTTCCATTTCTGTCAAAATTAGTTGCCATTGGCAACGACCTCTGATGAACTTAGTAAAAACTTAGTGCAGTTATGCATCAATATATCCCTTTGAAACACCCTGCAGGGCACATTTATGATTGGATCGCTTGGAAACTTTGTGTGCTTGTGTTGGGTGATATCTATATAGGAGTTATCGATTTTCATCCATTTCTGTAAAAAAATGTTGCTGCTGGAACTTAGTTTTGTTAGGCTTCAATATTTGCCTTTGGCACAGCCTCCAGTGCAGATTTATGATCAGATCACTTTGAAACTCGGTATGTGTGTTCGGGGTGACCTCTAGATGTGAGCTATTGATTTTTAGCTCAACTTTACCGTAGTCAAATTTGAGGTTATTCCATGGCCTGTCGTCCCCGTCTGTCTGTCCATCAACAATTCAAGTCGGCTCGGGCTAGAGGCCGTTTTTATGAACCAATCTTTACAAAATTTCTTGGGTACCTTTGTTATCACTGTGGGACGAGAACAAGTGTTTTTGGGTGCGGTCTGAAATTTAAGATGGCCACCAGCAGCCATTTTGTACCAAAATTAGTGCTATCAGTTTTTTATACAGAACTTCTGTATGAAAGTTCTGATTTGAATAAATGTTTGTATGAATGTTTGGTAACATGGAATACATCACATATAATACAGGGTTTTTTTCTCGTGCAGAAATTATGCAAATTAGTGAACTTTGATTTATTTAGTGCTACTTTTCACAGTAAGTACACATGTCAATATGGCTCGGGCTTGGGTCTGTATTTATGAACCGATCTTCACAAAACTTCTTGGGCACCTTTGTTATCACCTTGGGATAAGTTGAGATAACTTTCCATTGGAATTCAATTGGACAAGTTTAAGGTTGTACATATTTATATCACTGGTGTTCGGCCTATCTACGTATTCTGGATGCGGCATACGTTTTGAAGCTTGCGATTTTAATAACTGGGATCACCACGATATAGTCTTAACTGCTGAGGTGACATTAAACACCAATAAATTAATAATTAATAGTTGGGTGCCTTTTAGACGAATGTATATATTATTCGGTACTGCTTTTTCACCGATTCCAGACCGTTCCCCTCTTTGTTTTGAAGATTATTTCTTCCAAAAATGCTTGGGGGGGGGGGGGGGGCCTCTTTACCTCTTCTGGCCTTTTAATAAGTGTGTAACTATGAGTTTAGCTGTTATTATTCTGATATTATGTACAGCTTGTTACATTAAATATGGCGTGTGTTGTGGGCATTAGTCTCTCACTCTCGGACATTCCTTTCCTAATTTTAAGTGTGTTATTCCGGACTAGCTGTTAAATTGGGGGCTCGTTACACCCATTGAGCATAATCATTTATGCTAAGTAATAGGGAATTACATGGATATTGCTCCTTATTTCGATGGTATGTGTTCTCTATTGTGGTATAACGAGACATATAGGTAATTCCTTAAAATTTTAGTCTTCTTTTCACCTTGGGAGTTTTAAATACAGGCTAAGGAGCTGTATTTTGGTCTGCTATTCTTTAAGTCCTAGGCCCTCCGCCTTTTTACGATGCAGCTAAGTCTGGACCATTGGTTTTAGTATAAAAATATGATAAATTTAACGTAATTTGTATATTTTTAATACTTACCAATTGCCCAGAAGGGGAAGGCCCTCCCATGAGTGGGCACTCATATCTCTCCGCTGATTTATCATTTCAGTAGGCACAACTAGGAAAAATGATGTTGGTGCTAATTCCGTTCTCTTCCTGGGTACTGTGCATGTGGAAGTACTAAAAGTATCGAGGGCCAGATAGGAGTTTAAATTGTCAGTATTGTATGCATATTTGGGGGATTAGGGGTTCAAAATTTGTGTTTGGCCCTTAATAACATTGATGTTGCACCAGCTAAATCTGGGCCATTGGTAAATATTAAAAATATACAAATTACTTCAAATTTATCATTTTCGCTGTACCCAAAATTTTTATTTTCCATTTGATTTGATACAAGGGCTTATTGGGTCAGGGTCCATATTTGGGCTCTCCAAATATTCAGATTATTGCAATATGATGAGTATTCTTTAAAAATCTTCTTCCGATCCACCAATCAGAATCTTTTGATATTTGCATCCTGGGGGGGGGGGGGGGGGGGGGGGGGGCACGGCAGAGGGGGGAGAGAGATTCAAGTTGTTCAAGCAAAGTCCCTGGGTTCATATTTGGACTCCCTGTGAGAGCCCGAATTATAACTATTCTTTAAAAATATTTTCTTCCGATCCAGTAGTGAGAATCTTTAGATATTTGGTATACAGCAAAGGGCCTGCGGCAGCCCAAAAAACCATGTGGGAGAGCCTGAGACAAAAACTTTTAACTTTTTTTTAGCCCTTGTGCAAACTCCTTAACCCTTTACCCAACGCAGACAATATCAAAATTTATTATTTTAAATATAATTTTTTCAAATTTTTCCAAAAAATTCAACAAAACCACATCATGTGACCCCTCGTTGGAACGAGCTCGATGAGCTCGTTCCAACGTTGGGTCATATGATATGGTGTTGTTGAAATTTTTGGAAAAATAATATTTTTTCAACTGATGAACTTGCATATTACGCGGGCGGATGCAGGCGATTCGTTGGGTAAAGGGTTAACCTTTCTCTCATTCTTCCAAAATTTCAACCAAAAATCACTTGTAGACAGGAAACTGCATTTCTTAATCAGATCCGTCAGTCAGAATCTTTTGATATTTGGTAAGTAGCATCCTCAGTGGAGCGAGATTAAAGTTTGTTGAAAATTCAAGTCTCTGAGCTCATATTTGGGCACCATATGCAAACACAAAATTCAACACCGTGCAATATGATGAAAATTTTTCCACCAGTCTGCATCATTTGATTATTGGTATGGAGCATCCTTAGAGGGGTGATATTGAAGTTTTTTCAAATGAAGGATCTTTCATATTTTGGCTCTTTGTGGGAAACAAAATTTTAACCCTTTACCCAAGAAGAGTTTGATGATACATGCAAATAAATTTTGAATAACTAACTTTATGTGCTTTTGTGTGTCAAAAACATAGCTTATGACCTTTCATTGGAACGATGTGAATGAGCTCATTCCAATTTGGAGTCATAAGCTATGTATTTTTATACAACAACCAATGGTCCAGACTATTAATCCAGGGCCGACCACAAATTTTGCCCCCAATCCCCAAAATTTGCATGCAAAACCGAAAAAATCAAGTTGTATCTGGTCCTTTATTGGGACTTCATTCGTCAAAATATAAGCAATTTTCCACATGTCAGACAATAACTTGAAAATGCTTAGAGCAATTTTCATGATTTTTTGGTGTAAAGTATATGTTAATGGAAGGAATCTCCCTTTGTATTTGTGTCGTCGTTCGATATGTCATTCCAGAGTTATTGGACTTTATTTGTCAAAATATAAGCAATTTTCCACATGCCGAACAATAACTTGAAAATGCTTAGAGCAATTTTCATGATTTTTTGGTTGCAAGTTGATGGAAGGAATCTCCCTTTCTATTTGTGCCACTGTCGGATTTGTCATTCCCGAGTTATGGGACTTTATTCATCAAAATATAGGCATTTTTCCACATGTCGAACTTTGAGCAATTTTCATGATTTTTTGGTGGCAAGTATATGTTGATGGAAGGACTCTCCCTTTCTATTTGTGTCACTGTCCGATATGTCATTCCAGAGTTATGGGACTTTATTCGTCAAAATATAAGCAATTTTCCACATGTTGAACAATAACTTGAAAATGCTTAGTACACATGTATACTCATATTGTGTGCTTTCCACTTGTAATTAATAACGGGCGTATCATGCGCTCATGGTGCAGCTGTTTATTTGAAGATGCCAGACACAAATCAATGGTAAAATTGGTGGAACCAAGGACATAAATGGATGATGGAAGTGAACAACGGTGGTTAGGAATGTTCAGGGCTGTAACTTAATAATTTTTATCAAAATTATTTCATGTTTCCCAGTTTCGGGACATGTGCCTGACGTCATCATTCTTGCTAATGATTTTTCCACTGTTTGTTAAGTGTGCCTTCCCTATCCTTCCTTGAAGCCCCTTGAAGTGCTGGGATGGTTTTAATGTGTAGCTGGGTGTGAAGCAATAACTTAGTCTCATTTATGTATGGTTTTTAAAGTGTAGCTCACTGTGAATCATTTGTGTATGTCACATGTCAAAGGGTGTTAATATACAATACTCGGACACTTTTAAATAGTATAAAGTCTCATTCTCTGTACTGTCTTTATATATTGGTTTTCCTTCACCGAATTCGCAGAATGGGTTATGCTGGCATCAAATGGAGAAATTATATATTATGTAATACTCGATTACATTGTTGGTGTTATGCCTTTCTCTTTTCTTGTAAAGGAGAAAGACTATAATTCCTATCTTCTCCTATTCTGTAGGAGCTATCCTTTACTGAAGTAATTGAGAGATTGGATTTTCCTTCAAGTCCTGGGCCCTTCAGCATTTTACGATTCAGCTCGTCTGGGCCATTCGTTTTTGTATAAAAATATGATAAATTTTAAGTAATTTGTATATTTTTTATACTTACCAATGTCCCAGACACTCATACCTCCCTGCTGTTTATAACATTTAACAGGCATCTGTAGAAAGAATGATGGTTGGCGCCAATTTCGGTGCCTTCCTGGCTACTGCGCATGCGCATATCTCAAAAGTATGGATGACCAGATAAGACTGGATTTTTGGGGTTTTGCATGCAAATTTTGGGGATTGGGGGGCAAAATGTGTGTTTGGCCCTGGATTAATTTTTAAGTTGGCACCAGCTAGTCTGGGCCATTGGTAAGTATAAAAAATATACAAATTACTTAAAATTTATCAATTTTTTTTTTTAGACAAAAACTGAAAAAAAATAATGAAAATTGAAAGGTGATTTGTGAATAGTGCTGGTCATTTTTGGCAGTTATGTTGGATAAAGGGTTAACTTAATGCAATATGAGGAATATTCTTTAAAAATCGTATTCAGATCTACAAGTTGTTATCTTTTTATTAGCTCACCTGACTTTCAGTCAGGAGAGCTATAGTGATCACTCACCGTCCGTCGTCCGTGAACATGGTGTTTGCGTCTTCTCCTCCCAAACCGCTGAACCAATTTAATTGATATTTGAGATAATAGTTTGTTATGACATCGCAATTTGATTTTGTTCGAATCAAGTTGCCTCACCCGTGGGTTGGGCCACACCCAAAAAATGTGCTGAAATCTTAAAAAATCTTCTTCTCATGAACCAGCAGTAGCAGAGACTTGATATTTGGTGTGCAGCTTCCTTTTGAGGTGTAGACTCAGATTTGTTCAAGAGAAGTTTGTGGGGCTATACTTGGCGTCATTATGGGAGGGGCAAAATTTTTGGCCCCGCCCATAATTTCTATTTTCCAAACCGAGACACTGATTTGAACCAAATTTTATGTGAGGGCTTATTGGGTCATAAGTACCTAATTTATGCTGATTTTTTTTTTTCCTGTAGCCCCATGGGAACTGCAGGAGCTAAAAATAGAAAAAAATTAAAACGCCCATATCTCCAAAACTGCACAGCAATGAGAATTTTTATTTGGTGTGAAGCACTTTTTAACACTGTAGGCAATGGGAAAAACATTAAAAAATCTTCTTTTCCAGATCCAGCAGGCAGAATCTTTTGATATTTGGTATGCAACATTGTAGGGTGGATCTGATTCAAGTTTGTTCAAATCGGCCCCCTGGGTTCATATTTGGACTCAGTATAGGAGCCCGATTTCGAACTTAGTGCATTTCAGACAAATTTCTTAAAAAATCTTCTCCAGATCCAGCAGACAGAATCTTTTGATATTTGGCATGCAACATTGTGGGGTGGATCTGATTCAAGTTTGTTCAAATCAGCCCCCTGGGTTTATATTTGGGCTCAATATAGGAGCCCAAATTTGAACTTACTGCATTTCAGGCAAATTTCTTTGAAAATCTTCTTCTCCACATCCAGCAGGCAGAATCATTTGATATTTGGTATGCAACATTGTGGGGTGGATCTGATTCAAGGTTGTCCAAATCGGCCCCTTGGGTTTATATTTGGGCTCAGTATAGGAGCCCAAATTTGAACTTAGTGCATTTCAGGCAAATTTCTTTGAAAATCTTCTTCTCAAGATCCAGCAGGCAGAATCTTTTGATATTGGGTATGCAACATTGTGGGGTGGATCTGATTCAAGTTTGTTCAAATCGGCTCCCTGGGTTTATATTTGGGCTCAGTATAGGAGCCCAAATTTGAACTTAGTGCTTTTCAGGCAAATTTCTTAAAAAATCTTCTTCTCTAGATCCAGCAGGTAAAATCTTTTGATATTTGGTATGCAACATTGTGGGGTGGATCTGAGTCTATTTTGTTCAAATCAGCTCCCTAGATTCATATTTGGGCTCACTATAGAAGCTCGAATTCGAACTTAGTGCATTTCAGGCAAATTTCTTCAAAAATCTTCTTCTCCAGATCCTGCAGGCAGAATCTTTTGATATTTGGTATGCAACAGTGTGGGGTGGATCTGATTCCAATTTGTTCAAATCGGCCACCTGGATTCATATTTGGGCTCACTATAGAAGCCCAAATTCAAACTTAGTGCATTTCAGGCAAATTTCTTCAAAAATCTTCTCCAGATCCAGCAGGCAGAATCTTGTGATATTTGGTATGCAACATTGTGGGGTGGATCTGATTCAAGTTTGTTCAAATCGGCCCCCTGGGTTTATATTTGGGCTCAGTATAGGAGCCCAAATTTGAACTTCGTGCATTTCAGGCAAATTTCTTTGAAAATCTTCTCCTCAAGATCCAGCAGGCAGAATCTTGTGATATTTGGTATGCAGCATCCTTAGGGGGGTGAGATGCAAGTTTGGGCAAGCCATGTCCCTAGGTCCATATTTGGGCTCACTGTGGGAGCTTGAATTGTAACTTTGTTCGAAATGAGGAATTTTCTTTAAAAATCTTCTTCTTCAGATCCAGCAGTCGGAATGGTTTGATGTGTGGTGAGTAGCATCCTTGGGGGGGGGGGGGGGGGGGGGGGGGGGGAATTCAAGTGTGTTAAAGCCAAGTCCATGGGTCTATATTTGTGCTCCCTGTGGGAGTCCAAATTATAACGTAGTCAATATGAGGAATTTTTCTTTAAAAATCTTCTTCAGATTCAGCAGTTGGAATGTTTTGATATTTGGCATGGAGCAACCTTAGGGGGCTGAGATTCAAGTTTGTTCAAGCCAAGTCCCTTGGTTCATATTTGGGCTCACTATGGGTGCCTGAATGACAACTTAGTTCAAAATGAGGAATTTTCTTTAAAAATCTTCAGATCCAGCAGATGAATGCTTTTGATATTTTTTATGCAGCATCCGTAGGGGGGTAAGATTCAAGTTTGTTCAAGCCATGTCCCTAGGTCCATATTTGGGCTGATTGTGGGAGCTCGAATTGTAACTTGGTTCAAAATGAGGAATTTTCTTTAAAAATCTTCTTCAGATCCAGCAGTCAGAATGTTTTGATAATTGGTGTGCAGAATCCTTAGGGGTGTGAGTTTCAGGTTTGTTAAAGCCAAGCCCCTGGGTTCATATATGGGCTCCCTGTCGGAGCCCGAATTATGACTTAGTTCAATATGAGGAATATTCTTTAAAAATCTTTTTTTAGATCCACTGGTCAGAATATTTGGATATTTGGTTTCAGCTTTTATTAGGAGGAGCAAATGCAACTTGTGGAAATCAATTCTCTGGGTTGATATTTAGGCTACCATGTCAGGTGAGCGCCCTCAGGCCCCCTGGGGCCTCTTGTATTTAAGTATTTATATGCAGCATCCTTAAGAGGTCCAGATACAAGTTTGTTCAAAGGAGGTGTGTAGGGTCATATTTGGGGCTTCCCGTGGAAGCCTGGATTTCGACTTGGTGCAATATGAGGTATATTGTAGGAAAAAATCCTCTTGTTTAGATCCATCAGTCTGAATCTTGGGATATTTGCTAAGATCCTTAGTAGGGTCAGGTTTGAATTTGCTCAAATCAAGTCATTGGCTTCATATTTTTGCTCCCTGCAGAACCTAAATTTTAACTTCAGTACAATATTTGGAAATTTCTTTAAAAAAATTTTTTTTTCAGTGCACAAGTAAGAATCGTTAGATATTCAATATGCTGCCACTTTAGGAGGTTGAGATTCCAGTTTGTTGAAATGAAGTCTGTTGGTTTATATCTGGGATTGTAATTAAAAGCAATTAAATGACTATTTTTGTAAAATCTTGAAATCTATGATGCCAATTTTTAGCTCAACTTGACAAAATCAAGCTGAGCTATTGTCATCACTTCTCGTCCGTCGGCATACGTATGTCCACAATTTCCTTTGGCACACATCACAGGTCACATTTATGATGAGATCGCTTTGAAACTTGGTATGCTTGTTAGAGCTGACCTCTAGATGGGAGCTATCGATTTTCTTTCATTTCCATCAAAAAATGTTGCCACGGCCAATGTTCTTAGAACTTAGTTTAGTCAGACCTCAATATTTCTTTTTGGCACACCATACAGGGCACATTTATGATCGGATTGCTTTGAAATCTGGCATGCTTGTTTTGAGTGACTTCTAGATGGGAGCTATTGGTTTTCTTCCATTTCCATCAAAAAATGTTGCCGCTGACAACGACCTTTGAACTTAGTTTCCTTTGGCATGCCCTACAGGGTACATTTATGATGAGAAATGTTTGAAACTTGGTATGTTTGTTTTGGGTTACCGTTAGATGGGAGTTATCGATTTGTTTCAATTTCTGTCAAAAAATGTTTCCGCCGGCAGTGACCCTCGATGAACTTCGTGCATTTATGCATCAATATTTCAATTTGGCTTGCGCACCCTGCAGTTCACATTTTTTACCGGATCATTTTGAAACTTGGTGTGCTTGTTTGGGGTAACCTCTAGATGGGAGCTCTGAATTTTCTTCCATTTCTGTCAAAAAATAGTTGCCATTGGCAACGACCTCTGATGAACGTAGTAAAAACAGTTATGCATCAACATTTCCCTTTAACACTCACTGCAGGGCACATTTATGATTGGTGTGCTTGTGTGGGGTGATATGTATATGGGAGTTATCGATTTTATTCCATTTCTGTAAAAAAAATGTCGCCGCTGGCAACAACCTTTGAACTTAGTTTAGTCCGACTTCAATATTTCCCTTTGGCACACCCTTCAGGGCACATTTATGATCGGATTACTTTGAAACTTGGTGTGTTTGGGGGTGACCTCTAGATGTGAGGTATTGATTTTTTTTCATTTGCATAAAAAATTATTTTCGTTATAACCAGTCTTTGAACTTTCTGTATTTGTGCAGCAACTTTAACCTTTTGCACTCGGTGCAGGTTACATTTATGAATTTCCATAAAAAAGAGAGAAAAAAATATTGCCACAAGCAATGACCTTCAAACTTAGTGCATTTGTGAATTAACATCTTCCTTTGGCATGCCTAAGAGGGAGCATTCGTTATCAGGTTGTTTTGAAACTTTGTATGCTTATGAAGGGTGACAAAGGTAGGAGCTATCGATTTTCTTTTCATTTCTATCAAAAACTGTTGGCAACAATCTTTGAATTTATTGTTTTTGTACATCAACATTCTTCTTTGATATGGCGTAAAGGATATCATAGGATTGTTTTTGAACTTGGTGTGCTCATCAGGCGAGATCTTTAGATAAAAGTGAAAACCATTAGCACAGTCCACAGGTCATATTTATGAAGGGATTTCACTGTAACTTGGTAGAATGACTCTGTATAATGTCTAGATGAGAACGTCTCCTTTTGGTTGTGATTGATCAACTGTGATGGCTGTGCAGTCTCGAAACCCAAAAACCTTTAGTACAGTCTACTGCTTGTATTTATGAATTGATTTTATTGTAACTTTGTAGGATGACTGTGTAATGTGTAGATGAGAACGTCCTACTTTGGTCATGTTCAGTCCACTTTGATGGTCGCAAGGGCATGTTACGTAGATTCCTTTATCCTAGTCTACAGTTGCACTAATGAATGGATTTCATTAGAGATTTGTTGGATGACTCTGTATAATGTGTACATGAAACCGTCCCATTTTGGTCTTGCTCGGTCAACCTAGATGCTTGCACGGTGACGGGACCTAGATTTATTTATCACAGTGTACAGTTTATATTGATGAATTGATTTAATTGTAACTTTGAAGGATAACTCTATGATGTGCAGGCCTGAAAATAAGCCATCTGACATTTGCAGAATGAGGTCCCCAGAGGGTGAATTTGATTATGGTATCCCATACAGTGGCCGAATTTATCCTCTGGGTACCTCTTTCTGTTTAGTTTTGAGACCCTGATTCAGATTGAGGTTCACAGAGGGTAAATTTAGTGATGCATCACTAAATTCACCCTCTGGGGACCTCATTTTGCAGATGACAGTCAGCTTATTTTCTGGCTTGATGATGTGTAGATGAGACTCCTATTTTGGTCACAATCGGTTCTTTGTTACTGACACCTGGTCACGTGACCTAGATTTGTTTAGGACTGTATACAGGTTGTTAGCTCACCTGACTGAAAGTCAGGGTGAGCTTTTCTTATCACTCTTCATCCGTTGTCTGTCGTCCTGCGTGAAGGTGGTGTTTGAGCCTCTTTCTCCTAAACCACTGGGCACATTTTAATTAAATATCATGTAAGTAGTTTTATAGGGGCATTTTGATTTTTATGCAAAATAGGTTTCGGCTCATATTGAGCAGAGGTGTGGGGAAAAAATGGCCAAATTTTTTGAAAATCTTCTTTTAATGAACCACCAGTAGCAGAGACTTGATATGTGGTATATGTGAGTCCTTTTTGAGGTTTAGAATCAAGTTTGTTCAAGAGAAGTTTGTCGGGCATTATTTGCCTTCGTTATGGGGGGGCAAAAATTTTGGCCACGCCTAAAATTTCTATTTTCAGAACCGTGAGGTCGATTCGAACCAAATTTGATATGGCATGATAATGGGTCATAAGTAGTTGATTGATGCAAAAAAAAAATTTTCTCATTGCCGCGTGGGAAAAAATAGGAAAAACCTTAAAACTGCCATATCTCTTTAACTACACGGCACAGAGAATTCTTATTTTGTATAAAGCTTACTTTTATCCAGTAGAATAGAATGGTTAAAAAAAATCCCTATCGGTTTGATCACAGGAACTTTTTTCAGGACTTTGAAAAAGTGCTGAGTCAGCACTTTTTAACACTGTAGGCAATGGGAAAAACATTAAAAAATCTTCTCCAGATCCAGCAGGCAGAATCTTTTGATATTTGGTATGCAACATTGTAGGGTGGATCTGATTTAAGTTTGTTCAAATCGGCCCCCTGGGTTCATATTTTGGCTCAGTATAGGGGCCCGATTTCAAACTTAGTGCATTTCAGGCAAATTTCTTAAAAAATCTTCTTCTCCAGATCCAGCAGGCAGAATCTTTTGAAATTTGGTAATCAACATTGTAGGGTGGATCTGATTCAAGTTTGTTCAAATCGGCTCCCTAGATTCATATTTGGGCTCACTATAGAAGCTCGAATTCAAACTTCGTGCATTTCAGGCAAATTTCTTTGAAAATCTTCTTCTCAAGATCCAGCAGGCAGAATCTTTTGATATTGGGTATGCACCATGCTTAGGGGGAGAGGGGGGGGGGGGGGGGGGGGGTGAGATTCAAGTTTGTTCAAGCCAAGTCCCTGGGTTCATATTTGGGCTCACTGTGGTAGCCTGAATTATAACTTAATTTAAAATGAGGAATTTTCTTTAAAAATCATCTTCAGATCCAGCAGTTGGAATGTTTTGATATTTGATATGCAGCATCCTTAGGGGTGTGAGATTCAAGTTTGTTAAAGCCAAGTCCCTGTGTTCATATATGGGCTCCCTGTGGGAGCCCGAATTATAACTTAGTTCAATATGAGGAATATTCTTTAAAAATCTTCTTTTTTTTTTAGATCCACTGGTCAGAATATTTGGATATTTGGTATAAGCTTTTCTTAGGAGGAGCAGATGCAACTTGTTGAAATCAATCTAGGCATTATATGGCCAAGTTTGTTCAAATCGGCTCCCTAGATTCATATTTGGGCTCACAAAAGAAGCTCGAATTCAAACTTCGTGCATTTCAGGCAAATTTCTTTGAAAATCTTCTTCTCAAGATCCAGCAGGCAGAATCTTTTGATATTGGGTATGCACCATGCTTAGGGGGGAGAGGGGGGGGGGGGGGGGGGGTTGAGATTCAAGTTTGTTCAAGCCATGTCCCTAGGTCCATATTTGGACTCATTGTGGGAGCTTGAATTGTAACTTAGTTTAGAATGAGGAATTTTCTTTAAAAATCTTCTTCAGATCCAGCAGTCGGAATGTTTTGATATTTGGTGTGCAGCATCCTTAGGGGTGTGAGATTCAAGTTTGTTAAAGCCAAGTCCCTGTGTTCATATATGGGCTCCCTGTGGGAGCCCGAATTATAACTTAGTTCAATATGAGGAATATTCTTTAAAAATCTTCTTTTTTTTTTAGATCCACTGGTCAGAATATTTGGATATTTGGTATAAGCTTTTCTTAGGAGGAGCAGATGCAACTTGTTGAAATCAATTCTCTGGGTTGATATTTTGGCTACCATGTCAGGTGAGCACCCTCAGGCCCCTTGGGGCCTCTTGGTTTCAGTTCTCCTGACTTTCAGTAAGATGGGCTTTTGTGATCACTTTCCATCTTGACGTCCGTGAACATGGTGTCTGTGTCTCCTCCAAAACCGCTGAACCAATTTAAGTGAAATGTTAGATAATTGTTTGTTTTAACATCGCATTTTTATTTTGTTGAAATCCAGTTGCCCCGCCCCTGGGTATTGTTCTGCCCAAAAAGTGTGCCTAAATCCAAAAAAATCTCATAAACAAGTATTAGCAGAGACTTGATATTTGAGGTGTAGACTCAGATTTCTTGAGAAGTTTGAGGGACTATATTTGCCATTGTTATGGGAGTGTCCAAATTTTTTGCGTTGCTCAAAATTTTTATTTTCCAAACCGAGAGGGTGATTTGAACCAAATTTGATATGGTTGGTTATTGGGTAATAAGTACTGAATTGATGTGAAAAAAATTTCCCATTGCCCCATGGGAACCGCAGGTTGTAAAAATGGATAGAAATTTATAACTCCCATATCTGCCAAAGTACGCAGCAGTGAGAATTGTTATTTGGTGTGAATCTTCCTTGGGACCAACAGAATGGAATGGTCCCAAAAAATGTCCTCATTAGCTTAACTTGACATAGTCAAGATAAGCTATTGCCATCACGCATGCAGAAGTCTGTTAGTCTGTGAGTCTGTTCACATTTTCCTTTAGCACAGGCTACACCCCCCAGCTCTTGTCTGATCGTCACAAAATTTCATATGCAGGTTTGAGGTCATGTCTAGATGAGAACGTCCCCTTTTGGTCGCGATGGGGCAACCGGTATGGCTGCCCGAGCCCAAAACCCGAAAACCATTAGCACAGTCTACAGGTCGTCATTATGAAGGGATTTCATTGTAACTTGGTAGGATGCCTCTGTATAATGCCTAGATGAGAACGTCCCCTTTTGGGCATGATCCGTCAACAATGATGGCTGCCCAAGCCTGAAACCCAAAAACTTTTTGCACAGTCTGCAGGTCATGTTTAATGTGGTGGGATTTCATTGTAACTTGGTAGGATGACTCCTTATTGTCTAGATGAGAATTTCCTCATTTGGGCATGATCTGCCAAACGTGACGGACTGCCGAGTCCAAAACCCCAAAACCTTTAGTACAGTCTACAGGTCATATTTATTGAGGGAATTTCATTGTAACTTGGTGGGTTGACTTCGTATATTGTATGGATGAGGTCCCCTTTTGGACGTGATTGGGCAACTGTGACAGCTACAGAGGCCCGAAAACTTTTAGCACAGTCTACAGGTCATATTTATGAAGGGATTTCATTGTAACTTGGTAGGATGACTCCAAATAATGTCTAGATGAGAACGTCCCATTTTGATCGTGATCATTCAGCCTTGATGGGTGTCCGAGCCCAAAAACCTTTAGCATAGGCAAAAGGTCATATTTATGGAAGGATTTCATTGTAACCTGTTAATTTGACTCCATAGAATGCCTAGATGATGACATCCCTTTTTGGTTGTGATTGGCCAACTGTGATGGCTACAGGTGCCCGAAAATCTTGAGCACCGTCTACAGGTCATATTTATGAAGGGATTTCATTGTAACTTTGTAGGATCACTCTAGATGATGCCCAGATGAGAATGTCCCCTTTTGGTTGCGATCATTCAGCTTTGATGGCTGCCCGAGCCGAAGACTCCAAAACCTTTAGCATAGTCTGTAGGTCATATTTATGGAAGGATTTCATTGTAACCTGTTAGTTTGACTCCATATAATGCCTAGATGATGACATCTCCTTTTGGTCGTGATTTGTCAACTGTGACGGCTTCAGGGGCCCCGAAGCCCAAAAACCTTCAGCACAGTCTACGGGTCATATTTTTGAAGGAATTTCATTGTAACTTTGTAGGATCACTCCAGACGATGCCCAGATGAGAATGTCCCCTTTTGGTTGCGATCATTCAATCATGATGGCTGCCCGAGCCCGAAGCCCAAAAACCTTTAGAACAGTCTACAGGTCATATTTATGAAGAGATTTCATTGTAACTTGGTAGGTTGACTTCATATGATGTCTAGATGAGAACGTCCCCTTTGGATGCAATTCTGAAACTGACTGCTACATGTGGCTGAATCGCGAAAACCTTTAGCACAATCTACAGGCATATTTATGAAGGGATTTCAATGTAACTTGATAGGATGACTCGTTTTGGAATAATTTCACTGTAACTTGGTAACTTTGGTTAATATACGTTAACTGTGAGGGCCACATACATTAACTGTGAGGTCATATTAACACACACCCCCCCCCCCCCCCCCCAGCTCTTTAGTACAGTGTACACCTCATTATTTTTATCAAAAACATAGCATGCAAATTTTCTTCAGATTCACCAGTCAGAATCCTTTTAATAGTACATATTGGATACAACATTGGGGCATGGGGGGGTGGGGGCAGATTCAAGTTTGTTCAAATTGGGACCTTGGGTTAATATTTGGGCTCCATCTTTTGATATTGGTAAACAACATCTCTAAGGGGGTCAGATTCAAGTGTGTTGTAATCTGGTCAGTACAGTGTACACCTCATATTTTTTTTATTGAAAACATAGCATACAGGACCCAGAAATGAACATAATCCCAATTATCACAATTCTTGTCTTATTTCATAATCCTTTCATAAACATTGAACATTATCCTTTTCATCAAATACAACACACAAGTTAAGCTACGGTATCATTGACATTTTCATTTTTTAACAGTGTGGGTAATGGGGAAAACGTAAAAGAATTCTCTCCGAAATCACTGTTTCCAGAAGCTTTCATTTTTCACATATAACATCTTTTGAAGATTGATTAACATATTTATTGAAATCATTTCCCTGGGCCCATATTTGGGCTCTCGAGGGCATCCCAAATGTTCAGATTAGTGCAATTTGATGAATATTCTTTAAAAATGTTCTTCGTCCAACAATCCTAATTTTTTGATATTTGGTATTCAGTATCCTCAGGTATGTGAGATGTAAGTTTGTAAAGCCAAGTGCCTGTGTTCATATTTTGGATTACTGTCTGATCCCTAACTGTACCCAAATATTTATTTTTCAAACTGAGAGGCTGATTTGAACTAAATTTGATATGAAGGCTTATTAGGTGATAAGTATCTCATGTCAAAATATTTTTTCGTCGACCCATGGGAACCGCATGAATTAAAAAATAAAATTTAAAACTCCCATATGTTGAAACTTCCTGGCACTGAGAATTTTTAGTTTGTGTTTTATACAGGTTTTCGGTAATTGTTTTCGGTTTTGATAACAGAATTTTTAGTTAACTGCCCATCTCTACATCTCAGTCCCAATTTTGCAACAAATTAGCATTCAAACCCTAAATCCTGCTCCTCCCCCTCTACAACAGTACCACCCTACAGAACTACACCTCACAGATTTCTGATACATGGCCATACATACATTTATTGATCTCCAACCTGAACTTCATGAAGAAAAATTATTGCAAAACAAGTCTTATCCCGAGCCTTTATTACTGATGTCCCATCCCACCCAGATTTGTCTATAGAAGTGTAAGGGTTGGTTTAGCTCTCTACCTTCCTCACCTTGAATACAGATAAACAAAGGAATTGTTAGCCATCGTATACACCCCCCCACCCCCTCAAAATTTCTCCCCACCACTTTCCCTTTGCCATTTGTAGCCGCCCGGTTTCGTTCCCTACATTCCTCACCTGAATACAGATAAGCAAAGGAATTGTTAGCAGTCCTATACACCCCTCTCTAGATACCTCCCCACCACTTTGCCTTTACCATTTGTAGCTGCACTGTTTAACCACAATTAGAGTTGGTACCATATATTAATATTTTGTAAGAAGTGACGATAGAAATGCCAATTATGCAATAAGTCCATTGTCCACCCGGTACGTTGCCATATACACAATTATCATGCCGAAGATTACAAAACTGTTGAAAAAGAAAAGACTGTGACACCTGCAAAGTGACTTAGTGTGAAGGTAATAGAAAAAAGTATAACTTCTCTCAATGCTTGAAAATCCGGGATTCCAGGGAAAGAGTTAACCCTTTACCTAACGTGAAAAGCAGACGACACTTGAAAAAAAAAATTCTTGAGTAACTAATTTTTTTCATATTTTGTCTCAAAAACATAGGTTATGACCCCTCGTTGGAACGAGCTCGTTCCAACGAGGGGGTCATAACCTATGTTTTTGAGACAAAAAATGAAAAAAATAGTGAAAATTAATTGGCGATTTTTGAGAATAGCGCTGGCCGGTTTTGGCCGTTACGTTGGGTAAAGGGTTAAATTACTATTAATAAAACGTTAACTGCACATACCTGTCATACAAATTGTCATAAAAAAATTTGAAAGGAAGAATACGAAATACGTGCAAAATGCACATGGCCCTGTTTTATTGTTTTTTGAAGTAATGGGAATTCCATGAATACTCTTTGGCTAATGATAATGGAATGGACGGTGAAAGGATATGGAAATGAGGTCAGGTGACCTGGTTGATAATTTGTATGACCTGTACAGTGCTTTGTAAAGGAATGACTTTCCTGACGTGCAAATCCCTACAGAAATTGTCAACTTGAAAGCCGGTTGATGAAGGAAATGTCCCCAGACCTATCCAACCTCAACCACCCCCCCCCCCCCCCCCTTCCCTTATTTGATGTGCAGAATTTGATTGACCATTTGTAGCCAGTTTTCTCAACATGCTTGGAAAAACTATTCTTGTGTGGCTGCCCAGCCACTCTCCCCCAGCTGGCATGCTCAGTTGGGGGGAGTGGGGTGTTAGGGCAGGGCACACAATGTCGCCAGCAGTCGTGTCCGAACTCACCCAACTGAAATGCAGTACTTGTGACCATCTGGCATTTGTAGTAACTGTTTTTCCCAACCTGATTGGAAAGATATTGTTTGTACCCGTGCCCAACTGGGGTGAGTGGGGGTCTGGGCACACAATTTACCCAGTGGTATCCAATGTCACTTACATCCCACAAGATGCAGAACCTGAGTGACCATCTGGCATTTGTTGGCACTGTTTTCACAGGATGCTTGAATATTGTGCACGTGTGCGCAGTCATGCCACACCCCAAGCTGGGTACATAATTGTCCCAGTCCTATTCAACCTCAACCCTTTGGCCCACGACTTGAGATGCCGAACTTGTGTGGCCCTTTTTCATTTGTAGCCACTGTTTTCCCAACATTCTTGGAAAGATATCCTTGTGTGCCTGTGCCCAGCCAAGCTGTCATCCATCCCCTCCCCAACTGTGGGAGTGAGATCTTGGTGTTGGTCACAGGCACACAATGTCCCCAACAGCGTTTCCTTCCCAACAAGTTGCAGAAACTGTGTGGCATTTGTTGCCACTATTTTCACAGGATGCTTGAATATTGTGTACCTGTGCCCAGTGAAGCCGCACCCCTTAGGTGGGCACAGGCGCATAATTGTCCCAGTTCTATTCAACCTCAACTGTACCACTTGGAAAGATCTCCTTGTGTGCCTGTGCCCAGCCAAGCTCTCGGAGTGAGATCTTGCGGCTGGACACAGGCACACAATGTCCCCAATCCTATCCAACCTCACCCCCAGTCCACCGAGATTCAAAACGTCTGTGCCCATTCTTTTCCCAACACACCTGGAAATATATTATATAACATTCATGTGAACATCTAAGTTGGAAACGCAATAGAGCAAAGATGTGCATAGTCACTTCAAAAACAAATTTTCATCAACAAATTTTCAGTGTTAAAACAGATAAATAGAGGAAATGTTCGCTGTCCTATCCAAATTTCCACAGATCCCCCCCCCCCCCCCCCCCAACCACCACCATCCCAACCTTTCAAGATGCAGAACTTGTGTGACCATTTGGCATTTGTAGCTGCATTTAATTCCCAACATGCTTCGAAAAATATTTTGTGCTCAGCCCTCTTGAACACCAACCAACCCCTGCCTTACATGCAGTTCCTTGTCCTTGTATTATCAACAAAGTTTCAACTTTGCAGCAAAGTAGATAGAATATATGTCAAGTTGCCTCAAAGATCCCTGCTACCCCACCCCAACAGTGCCACACAACATACACTCCACCTTACCGATGTACGATACATGGTAATTGTTCTCTTCCTCTGAATTCCATGAAAAGTTATGATGCTATGTATAAGCCTTATCCCCAAACCGATTTTGCTGATCTCCCAAACCCACCCACACTTGTCTACAGAGGTGTAAGGGTTGTGTTTTGCCTCTACCTTCCATACCTGCATATCTCTTTGTAAATTTTCAATGCTAAAGTTGAAACAGATAGGCGAAGGAAATGTTCCCATTGCAATCTAACTGCCTCCCCACACTAGCTGGTCGAGATGCAGAACTTGTGTGACCAATTATACCTGCATTGTTATCCCAGCATGCTTGAAAAGATAGCATTGTGTGCCCAACCCCTTGAACTTGCATCCCTGACCTGCATCTGCATGCACATGAGGATTGTTCCTTGTCCATTGTTCTTCTCCCTGAACTTCATATAGAAATGTTATGGCATTACAACTCTTATCCTCAACTGGTATTGTTGAAATGATACGCAAACTTACCTACAGAAGTGCAAGTGTTGTGTTTTGCCCACCCCTGACTTTCCTGACGTGCAAATCCCTATAAAAATTGTCAACTTGAACACAGGTCCATGAAGGAAATGTCCCCAGACCTATCCAACCTCAACCCCCCCCCCCCCTTCCCTCATTTGAGGTGCAGAACTTGAGTGACCATTTGTAGCCACTGTTTTCTCAACATGCTTGTAAAAATGTTCTTGTGTGGATGTGCTCAGCCAAACACCCCCGTTCCCCCAACTGGCATGCCCAGTTGGGGGAGTGGGGTCTTAGGGCTGGGCACAGGCACACCATGTCCAACCCCACCCCACTGAAATGCAGAACTTGTGACCATCTGGCATTTGTAGCCACTGTTTTCCCAACATGATTGGAAAGATGTTAGATATTGTTTGAACCTGTGCCCAATTGGGGGGGGGGGGGGGGGGGGGGAGTGGGGGCTGGGCACAGGCACACAATGTCCCCAGTCCTATCCAACGTCACTTCCATCCCAACAAGTTGCCACTGTTTTCTCAGGATGGTTGAATATTGTGTATCTGTGCCCAGTCAAGCCACACCCCCTCCCCCAGATGGGCATGCCAGTTGGGGCACAGGCACATAATTGACCCAGTCCTATTCAACCTCAACCCTTTGCCCCACCACTTGAGATGCAGAACTTGTGTGGCCCTTTTGCATTTGTAGCCACTATTATCCCAACATGCTTAGAAAGATATCCTTGTGTGCCTGTGCCCGGCTAAGCTCCCCCCCCCCCCCCCCCCCCCCCCCCCCCCCCCATTGACATGCCAAGTTGGGGGAGTAAGATCTTGCGGCTGGACACAGACACACAATGTCCTCAATCCTATCCAACCTCACCCCTAGACCACCAAGATTCAAAACCACTGTGACCATCTGGTAGTTGTAGCCATTGTTTTCCAGACACGCATCGAAAAATATTTTGTGCCCAGCCCTGTTGAACACCAACCCCTGGCTTACATGCAGTTCCTTGTTCTTTTTTGTATTATCAACAAAGTTTCAACTTTGCAGCAAAGTAGATAGAATATATGTCAAGTTGCCTCAAAGATCCCTGCTACCCCACCCCAACAGTGCCACACAACATACACTCCACCTTACAGATGTACGATACATGGTAATTGTTCTCTTCCTCAGAATTCCATGAAAAGTTATGATGCTATGTATAAGCCTTATCCCCCAACCGATTTTGCTGATCTCCCAAACCCACCCACACTTGTCTACAGAGGTGTAAGGGTTGTGTTTTGCCTCTACCTTCCATACCTGCATATCTCTTGGTAAATTTTCAATGCTAAAGTTGAAACAGATAGGCGAAGGAAATGTTCCAATTGCAATCCAACTGCCTCCCCACACTAGCTGGTTGAGATGCAGATCTTGTGTGACCAATTATACCTGCATTGTTATCCCAGCATGCTTGAAAAGATAGCATTGTGTGCCCAACCCCTTGAACTTGCATCCCTGACCTGCATGCACATGAGGATTGTTCCTTGTCCATTGTTCTTCTCCCTGAACTTCATATAGAAATGTTATGGCATTACAACTCGTATCCTCAACTGGTATTGTTGAAATGATACGCAAACTTACCTACAGAAGTGTAAGTGTTGTGCCCACCCCTGACGTGCAAATCCCTATAAAAATTGTCAACTTGAACACAGGTCCATGAAGGAAATGTCCTCAGACCAATCCAACCTCACCCCCCCCCCCCCCCCCCAAATCCCTCCTTCCTTCATTTGAGGTGCAGAACTTGAGTTCCCCGTGGGAACCCCGGGAAGTAAGCAGCACTTGTTTACTGTGGTAAACCAGTTCCGCTTTACTAGTAAAATAGGACGCAGTCACCAATGCTTGGGGTGAAAGTCCTCTAAAATGGGCAGCATGTTGATCAACGATTGACCAAAACTTGACTTCATCTCCATGGTGTGTAACGATTAGCCATAGTGCATAAATATGTGACGTTAACCAACAACAAACAGAACTTGAGTGACCATTTGTAGCCACTGTTTTCTGAACATGCTTAGAAAAATCCCGCTCAGGATCACCGATCCAATGTCGAGTTGTGACCTTGACCTTTGACCTGGCGAGTGCAAGGTCAATAGGGTTCTTCCTCGCACCAAGGCCAACACACCTATGAAGTTTCATGACTCTAGGTTGAACCACTATCAAGTTCTCATCCGGAAACCAATTGTTGCGATATACTATGTTCAAGGTCACTGTGACCTTGACCTTTGACCTGGTGAGTCCAACATCAATAGGGTTCTTCCTCGCACCCTGGCCATCACGCCTGTAAAGTTTCATGACTCTAGGTTGAACCACTATCAAGTTATCATCCGGAAACCAATTGTTGCGATATACTATGTTTTTGGTCACTGTGACCTTGACCTTTGACCTGGTGAGTCCAAGATCAATAGGGTTCTTCCTCGCACCAAGGCCAACACACCTATGAAGTTTCATGACTCTAGGTTGAACCACTATCAAGTTATCCGGAAACCAATTGTTGCGATATACTATGTTAAAGGTCACTGTGACCTTGACCTTTGACGTAGCGAGTCCAAAATCAATACGGTTCTTCCCCTCACCAAGGCCAATCTACCTATGAAGTTTCATGAATGTGAGTTGAACCACTATCAAGTTATCATCCGGAAACCAATTGTTTAAGATTTACTATGTTCAAGGTCACTGTGACCTTGACCTTCGACGTAGCATGTCCAAAATCAATAGGGTTCTTCCTCCCACCAAGACCAACCTACGTATGAAGTTTAATGAATGTGAGTTGAACCACTATCAAGTTATCATCCGGAAACCAATTGTTTACGCCCGCCCGCCATTCACCAAACTATAAGTCGAGTTTGACTTTGTCACAACTCGACTAAAAATGTTCTTGTGTGGATGTGCTCAGCCAAACACTCACTCCCATTTTCCCCCAACTGGCATGCCCACTTGGGTCTTAGGGCTGGGCACAGGCACACCCCACTGAAATTCAGAACTGGTGACCATCTGATTTGTAGCCACTGTTTTCCCAACATGATTGGAAAGATAATGTTTGAACCTGTGCCCAATTGGGGGGAGGGGGGTGTGGGCACAGGCACACAATGTCCCCAGTCCTATCCAACGTCCCTTCCATCCCAACAAGTTGCAGAACCTGTGTGACCATGTGGCATTTCTTGGCACTGTTTTCTGAGGATGCTTGAATATTGTGTACCTGTGCCGAGTCAGTCCACACCCCTTCCCCCAGATGGGCATGCCAGTTGCGGGCTGGGCACAGGCACATAATTGGCCCAGTCCTATTCAACCTCAACCCTTCGCCCCACCACTTGAGATGCAGAACTAGTGTGGCCCTTTTGCATTTGTAGCCACTATGTTCCCAACATGCTTCAAAAGATATCCTTGTGTGGCTGTGCCCGGCCAACCTCTCACTCCCCCCCAATTGACATGCCAAGTTGGGGGAGTGAGATCTTGCGGCTGGACACAGACACACAATGTCCCCAATCCTATCAAACCTCACCCCTAGTTCACCAAGATTGAAAACCACTGTGACCATCTGGTATTTGTAGCCATTGTTTTCCCAACACGCCTGGAAATATATTATGTGCCCCCCCCCCCCCCCCCGTAACATTCATGTCAACATCTGAGTTGGAAACCCAATAGAACAAAGATACACTTGGGGCTGAACCATGTGTTAACTGTGAGCAGGTCTGTGAACTCCAATGTAAGTAGAAGTCTTTTAAAGTGATAAAAGATCTTGTCATTATTATTGTAAATGTGAAGTATATGTATACTTTTTGTAGAACTGTCAATGACCTGGAAGTATCTTGAATAAAATGTCTGTGCACACAAATCCTTGAGTATGTTGTTTCTCTTTCCCATAACATGGAAAGTTTTTTAAGTGAAATAGATACATGCATATGGAAACAAAATGAAGAACTATTGAAGATATTTCAAGTATTTATTAAGAATATAATATGTACAAGTGTATATTTATATAAGTACACATACATATAAGTATATACATATATAAGTGTATAAAGATATATATAAGTATGTATTTATAAGTATATAAAGATAATATAAGTGTATGAATATATATAAGTATATCAATGAATAGTATTTTATAACAAGAACATATTAAATGTATATAACAACATCATATTATAAAGATATTACACAAAGATTATTATTATTAATTTTTTTTTTTTTTTTTTCTTTTTTCGTTTTTTTTTTCGTGGCCCCACCCAATAAAAAAAAATCCGGGTGGGGCTTCGGAAAGAAAAGAAGCTGACTTACTCAGACTGTCCCACCCAAGTGAGAAAACCTGGTGGCAACTGACTAAGACACAGTCCACACAAGATGACTCGGCATGCCTGAAGACAATTTACTCAAAGAGCGAAGGCACTGCTGCTACACACAAGGAAATAATGTTTGGTGATGTTTTCTAATCGCACTCTGAAATGCATCTTTTAATGATAGCTGTGCACAGACAGGAAAATTCTCCATAAAAACCAAAAACGATTTCCCTGTTTGTGCAGACACATCTGTCATTAAAAGATGCATTTCCAGAATGCAGGGGAAACCATCAATAAAAGATCATGAACTCTTTAACAGTGCCATAGCTCTTGGGGTAAAGCATTCAGACATGCTGGGGCATCTCAAATTTCCTGTGCCTCAGTCAGCTGTCACCAGGTCCTCAGTCGGGTGAGGCAGAATCAGTAAGTCAGAAAATTAATAAGTTAGTGGGCCAGTTAGTGGGCTTTACACAACCTCGGTAATGTTGGGCTCTGTGTAGCAATTCATTTTTGTTCTTGTGAGGAATAAAATGACATGGTACACAACCACCCAAATGGTGGACCATCAACCTATACACTTATTTGCTAGACCAGTGGAAATTTTATGATCAAACAAGGAAAGGTACAGACCATGGACAAAGAGCTCAACAACACTACACAGTTATCCATGAACTACACATTTACTTGTTCAATCCTAAACTTTCTACTGACATTGCACGCGTCTAAGTATTTGTCCACCATTTGGGTGGCTGAGTACCACATCCCTTTTGTCAGTACTGTTGCTTATTCCGTCCCTAGACTGCAACAAGGCACAATCTACTAGGCGAAAGCATTGCAGATGGTGTCTTCTTGCATTCTAGAGATATGGCGAAAAAAATGTTGCAACTGACTGTACAGAAATACTAAAAATGTACAAATAGCTGCCACTGAATATACACCAATACACAAATCAGTACTCGGAACCTTTTGGCCTACAGTTTCTTATCACTCCATTCGAAGTTCAAATGTCCACAAGGTTATGTCATATTTATGGAATCCTCCATCATGGAATCAATCTATTCGATATACCACTCTTGCACTCTTGAAACTGGAAAAAAAGAAGAGAAAAATAAATTATTTTTCAATTTACCATTTCATGTCTTTTGTTATTAAGAAAACATCTTTAACCCTTAGATAATACTTGCAAACAAATTCCTGAATGCCTTATTTTCTTTTATTTTTTTCTGCCAAAAAAAAAAAGAAAAAAAAAAAAAGTTTGTTCCAGTGAGGGGTCATAAGCAGTGTTTTCGAGACAAAAAAAAAATGAAACTAGAGGTAGCTTACAGGTGGCAAATCCCCCCCGAAAAATCAACCTGATACTGTAACCTTGGTAATATATTACATTAAATTAACACAGCAACTGTTGGTATTATTTAACCCTTTACCTAACGAATCCCTGCATCTGCCCACGTAATTTGCAAATTGAGCAGTTAGAGCTGTAGGTTTTTAAATTTCTTGTTCGGTTTCGGTTTTGGTTTTTCAGGTGGAGTAAAACCTCGGTTCGGTTCGGTTTTCGGTTTATTCATGAGGCCAAATAAAATTCAATAAAACTCATTCTTATGTCCGGAGTCATAACTGAATGGCAGTGAAAGTAAGTGAAACTCAATGAATGGCCGAAATAAGCTACAATACATGAAGAATCAGGAAGGCCAATATAATAATTACCTAAATATACAGAACTTTTATTGTGCTTGGCCATTTTTCGAGGTCTGACACCTACACGCAACTTGAGGAAAGCTGCAAACACAACTAAACTGAAATGTCGGAAATTCACAGAATGTAGCCTTCCCAGAGTAGTGAGAGTACCCAGACACTGCCATTTAAAAACCTCGGTTCGGTTTCGGTTAAACTACAGCTCTATGAGCAGTTGAAAAAATTAAATTTTTCAAAACATTTCAACAAAACAATATCATGTGACCCCTCATTGGAACGAGCTCATTCCAATGAGGGGTCACATGATATGATTTTGTTGAAATGTTTTGAAAAATTTTAAAAAAATTATATTTAAAATAAATTTTGATATCGGCTGCATTGGGTAAAGGGTTTTATTCAAATAATACATACATACAAGATTACCTGTATTTTATGAAATGTCAAGTTTGATTTCGATCAGGACCAATAAGATTTCAAGTTCAAGGTCACTCTGACCCTGAAATTTCGCACAATGACCTAAAAAATATGTAGGCACAACGACCTAAAAAATATGTAGGGCTCTTCCTCTCAATATGCTCAACCCACATGCCAAGTTGGGTTTCGATCACGAATGCATATTTTTAATAATTAAGAAAAACAAACTGACCAATAAAAGTTAAAATTCAAGGTCACTGTGACCTTTTCCTTTCACACAATAACCAAAAAATAAAAGGGGTTCTTCCTTTCATCATGCTGAACCCATAAGCCAAGTTAAGTATCAATCGAGCAAGCAAAATTTCGATTTCAGAAGCCTACTCAGGTAAATGTTTACGTTCAAGGTCATTGTGACCTTCCCTTTGGTAGAATGACCTTAAAATGAACAGGGTTTTTCCTCTCATCATGCCTAACCCACATGCCAAATTTGGCTTCAGTCGGCCAATTGAAACTTTAATAACAGAGCAAAAATCAACACAGATAGAAATTGAAGTTCAAGATCACTGACCTTGGCCTTTGGCACAATGATCCCAAAATAAATAGGGTTCTTCCTCTCATCATGCCTAACCCACATGCCGAGTTTGGGTTCAGTTGGCCAAGTGGAATTTTAGTTGAGAGCGGAAACCAACTCTATCTGCAGACCGACGGACAGCACCATTTCTATATCCATCCCCCTGAAAGAATTTTGGGGGAATAAGGAAAGTGTCAATGACACTGTAGCTTAACTTGTCTGTGTGTTGTGCTTGATGAAAAGGATAATGTTCAATGTTTATGAAAGGATTATGAAATAAGACAAGAATTGTGATAATTGGGAATATGTTCATTTCTGTTCCCTGTATGCTATGTTTTCAATAAAAAAAATATGACGTGTACACTGTACTGACCAGATTTCAACACACTTGAATCTGACCCCCTTAGAGATGTTGTTTACCAAATATCAAAAGATGGTTCTGGAGAAGATTATTTCCACATACTGTACCAAGTTAAAATTCAGACAACCATAGGGAGCCCAAATATTAACCCAAGGTCCCAATTTGAACAAACTTGAATCTGCCATCCCCCCCCCCCCCCCCACCCCCATGCCCCAATGTTGTATCCAATATGTACTATGAAAAGGCTTCTGACTGGTGAATCTGAAGAAGATTTTTAAAGAAATTCCCTCATATTACACTAAGTTAGTGCCCAAATATTAAGCCAGGAACTTGATTTGAACAACATCTCTAGAGGAGCCCAAATATTGAGATGTTGTAGACCAGGGACCGACCTGGGCATGCGCCAATGCGTATTTGGTTCTGAAACATCAGGACCTGGCTCTTAAATCTCAGAAATAGGCTTCTCAGTTGGCGCATAACTTCTCAGATCATATTTTGATATTCTTTCGATGGATAATCGAGAGAGACACTCTTACATGTATTATATATATGATTATCATTTATCATTGTTGTAGAGTGCTCACGTTAATACTTAAAGGCTTAATTACCAAGCATTAATCTTCACTGTGGTTTCTGATCAAGTCTTGGCTGCCTAAATAGGCAGCCAAGACTTGATCAGAAACCACAGTGAAGATTAATGTTTGTTATAGTGTACTAAATGAAAATGATGAGAGCTATTACATACTTGCAGTGTGTGTTACAAACAGCAGTGTGACTCCGTAAATTGAAATCTGGCGCATGAATTGAAAAAATAGGCTCCGAGGCTAGAGCGTATTTTAAATAGTCCTGATCGGTCCCTGGTAGACCAAATATGAAAGCATTCTGACTGGTGGATCTGAAGAAGATTTTAAAAGAAATTCCCTCATATTTCACTATATTAAAATTCGGGCTACCATAGGGAGACCAAATATTAACGCAGGCACTTGATTTGAACAAACTTGAATCTGAACCCCCTCAAGATACTATATACCAAATATGAAAGCATTCTGTCTGGTGAATCTGAAAAAGGTTTATAAAGAAATTCCCTTATATCGCACCAAGTTAAAATTCAGGCTCCCACAGGGAGCAGTCCAAATATTAGCCCAGGGACCAGATTTGCATAAACTAGAATCTTCTTCTCTCCCCCCCCCCCCCCCACCCCCCCCCCCCCCCCAAATATCAGAAGGTTCTAAAAGATGGTTCTGGAGAATATTTTTAAAGAAATTCCCTCATATGGCACCAAGTTAAAATTCAAGCTCCCATAGGGAGCCCAAATATTGACCCGGGCATTTAATTTAAACAAACTTGAATCTCCCCCCCCCCCCCCCCCATGTTGTATATTAAATACGAAATGGTAGTGACTAAAGATTTTTTTAAAAATTCCCTCATATTGCACCAAGTTAAAATTCAGGCTACCACAAGGGGCCCAAATATTAACCCAGGGACCCGATTTGAACAAACTTGAATCTGAACCCTCCTATAGATGTTGTATTCCAAACATGAAAGCATTGTGACTGATGGATCTGAAGATTTATTTATTTATTTCTGTTTAAGGTCACATACTTATGCACAATGGCTAATCATGACCGTGACAGTTTTACAGGTGGAGGAAGCTGGAGTACCCAGAGAGAACCACCGAGCAACAACGAGCAGCTGCCAGCTCCCCAACATCGTAACTCCGCACTGCAGCACAGGCAGGGTTAGGTTGGTTGAAGACCTGCGCACCATCGACATGCAGTACGCCTTAGTACACGGCGTAATCATGCCCCCATGTGGACAATCAGGGTTAAGTGCCTTGCCCAAGGACACAATGCGGGAGTCCGAATCGATCGCTCAGACAGTCACCCATCCGAGGATTAACCGGGCTCGACATTGCTCAACTTCGTTGATCTGATGAGACCCAGTTACTGCAGTGTCACCATGCCCTCGATGGATCAGAAGAAGATTTTTAAAGATTATCCCCCATACTGCACTAAGTTAAAATTCAGCCTTACACAGGAAGCCCAAATATTAACCAAGTGACTTGATTTGAACAATCTTGAATCTGACCCTCATAGCAATGATGTATACAAAACATTAAAAGACTCTGACTGGTGTTTCTGAAGAAGTTTTTAAAGATTATTCCCCATATTGCCCGGAGTTAAAAACTCAGGCTCCTGTATTGAGCCCCAACATAAACCAAGGGGCTTCATTTTAACACACTTGTATCTGATCTCCCTGTGGACAGTGTATACCAATTATCAAAAGATTCTGATCAGCGGTTCTGGAGAAAATTCTTTTTGAAATTTTTCCAAATATGCAGACTCCGCATTTTTTTGGATGCCCCCACAACAGAACGAACACCCAGATGCAACTGCAGGGTTCGTACAGGTTGGGCAAAATAAAATTCAAGGACTTTTCAAGGACTCTGATATTCTCACAAGAGACGCGTCCAAGCTCAAATGACAGTGGATTCCCTTAGCATTTTCTTCAACTCTTTCCCTACCAGTGACAACTTTTGTCGAAATGCCTCAATCTGCACCTACTGACAAATAATTTAGACATGCTACTTGAATGTAGGTAGCAATAGGGTACAAGAATAGGTATAGCCCAAATATGGGCTTCCAGCACTCTACCAGTTAAGCAAGTCTTCTGCTGTAGTGTGCCCCATGAATTGTGATCTATATTTATTTTATTTATTTATTTATTTATTTATTTATTGGTGTTTAAGGTCACATATTTCTGCACAATGGCTAATCATGACCACGACAATTTTACGGGTGGAGGAAGCCGGAGTACCCGGAGAGAACCACTGAGCAACGGCGAGCAACTGTCAGCTCCCCAACATACTAACTCCACACAAGCAGGGTTAGCATTGGTTGAAGACATGTGCACCATCGATGTGCAGTATGACTTAGTACACAGCGCCACCGTGCCCCCACGTGGGCAATGGGGGTGAAGTGTCTTGCCCAAGGACAACGTGGTTGCCGCAGGTGGGATTCGAACCGAGGACCTCTCGGAATTGTGACCTAAAATATCTTCTTGTGACTAAATAAATTTTTGGACAAAGGTATCTCATGTGTATTTTTTGCAAGTCAGAAATGCAGATGCCGAAGGCATCTGCAGCGAGTGCCGAAGGCATCTGCAGCGAGTGCCGAAGGCACGAGCGCTCTAGGGGGGTCAGGAAAATTTTGAAGTCTGCTATTAAATGGAGCCTTCTGGTGGCTTTTAGGCTAGGAATCCACGTTATATTTTGGATAACAAAATCAGATTTTTTTACATGAATCCGCTCCTAAAAATGTGACGGTGATGTGTTCGGTCGATTTGTCTGGATTTGCACTGCAGTTTGCGATCAAAATTTGCTGGACTACAATACTGAATGAATGAATTTCTCCTGACCTGAATTGAATAAAGAGCATTTTGAAGTTACTTCTTTAAACAAGAGGCCCCAAGGGGCCTGAGGGCGCTCACCTGACATGGTAGCCTAAATTTATATCAACCCAGAGAATTGATTTCAACAAGTTGCATCTGCTCCTCCTAATAAAAGCTTATACCAAATATCCAAAGATTCTGACCAGTGGATCTAAAAAAAAAAAGATTTTTAAAGAATATTCCTCATATTGAACTAAGTTATAATTCAGGCTCCCACAGGGAGCCCATATATGAACCCAGGGACTTGGCTTTAACAAACTTGAATCTCACCCCCCAAGGATGCTGCACACCAAATATCAAAACATTCCGACTGCTGGATCTGAAGAAGAAGATTTTTAAAGAAAAGTCCTCATTTTGAACTAAGTTACAATTCGAGCTCCCACAGTGAGTCCAAATATGGACCTAGGGACATGGCTGAAGAAGAAGATTTTTAAAGAAAAGTCCTCATTTTGAACTAAGTTACAATTCGAGCTCCCACAGTGAGTCCAAATATGGACCTAGGGACATGGCTTGAACAAACTTGAATCTCACCCCCTAAGGATGCTGCATACCAAATATCAAAACATTCCGACTGCTGGATCTGAAGAAGATTTTTAAAGAAAATTCCTCATTTTGAACTAAGTTATAATTCGGGCTACCACAGTGAGCCCAAATATGAACCCAGGGACTTGGGTTGAACAAACTTGAATCTCACCCCCCTAAGCATGGTGCATACCCAATATCAGAAGATTCTGCCTGCTGGATCTTGAGAAGAAGATTTTCAAAGAAATTTGCCTGAAATGTACTAAGTTCAAATTTGGGCTCCTATACTGAGCCCAAATATAAACCCAGGGGGCCGATTTGAACAAACTTGAATCAGATCCACCCTACAATGTTGCATACCAAATATCAAAAGATTCTGCCTGCTGGATCTGGAGAAGAAGATTTTTTAAGAAATATGCCTGAAATGCACTAAGTTAAAATTTGGGCTCCTATACGGAGCCCAAATATAAACCCAGGGGGCCGATTTGAACAAACTTGAATCAGATCCACCCCACAATGTTGCTTACCAAATATGAAAAGATTCTGAAGCTGGATCTGGAGAAGAAGATTTTTTAAGAAATTTGCCTGAAATGCACTAAGTTCGAATTCGAGCTTCTATAGTGAGCCCAAATATGAATCCAGGGGGCCGATTTGAACAAACTTGAATCAGATCCACCCCGCAATGTTGCATACCAAATATCAAAAGATTCTGCATGCTGGATATGGAGAAGAAGATTTTTTAATAAATTTGCCCGAAATGCACTAAGTCCAAATTCGGGCTTCTATATTAAGCCCAAATATGAATCCAGGAGGCCGATTTGAACAAACTTGAATCAGATCCACCCCGCAATGTTGCAAAACAAATATCAAAAGATTCTGCCTGCTGGATCTGGAGAAGAAGATTTTTGAAGAAATTTTCCCGAAATGCACTAAGTTTGAATTCGAGCTTCTATAGTGAGCCCAAATATGAATCCAGGGGGCCGATTTGAACAAACTTGAATCAGATCCACCCCGCAATGTTGCATACCAAATATCAAAAGATTCTGCCTGCTGGATCTGGAGAAGATGATTTTTTAAGAAATTTGCCTGAAATGCACTAAGTTCGAATTCGAGCTTCTATAGTAAGCCCAAATATGAATCTAGGGAACCGATTTGAACAAATTTGCATCAGATGCATCCCACAATGTTGCATACCAAATATCAAAAGATTCTGCCTTCTGGATCTGGAGAAGAAAATTTTTTAAGAAATTTGCCTGAAATGCACTAAGTTCGAATTCGAGCTTCTATAGTGAGCCCAAATATGAATCTAGGAAGCCGATTTGAACAAACTTGAATCAGATCCACCCCACAATGTTGCATACCAAATATCAAAAGATTCTGCCTGCTGGATCTGGAGAAGAGGATTTTTTAATAAATTTGCTTGAAATGCACTAAGTTCAAATTTGGGCTCCTATACTGAGCCCAAATATAAACCCAGGGGGCCGATTTGAACAAACTTGAATCAGATCCACCCCACAATGTTGCTTACCAAATATGAAAAGATTCTGCCTGCTGGATCTCGAGAAGAAGATTTTTTAAGAAATTTGCATGAAATGCACTAAGTTCAAATTCGAGCTTCTATAGTGAGCCCAAATATGAATCTAGGAAGCCGATTTGAACAAACTTGAATCAGATCCACCCCACAATGTTGCATACCAAATATCAAAAGATTCTGCCTGCTGGATCTGGAGAAGATTTTTTAAGAAATTTGCCTAAATGCACTAAGTTTGAAATTGGGCTCCTATACTGAGCCCAAATATGAACCCAGGGGGCCGACTTGAACAAACTTGAATCAGATCCACCCTACAATGTTGCATACCAAATATCAAAAAGATTCTGCCTGCTGGATCTGGAGAAGAAGATTTTTAAGAAATTTGCCTGAAATGCACTAAGTTCGAAATCGGGCTCCAATACTGAGCCCAAATATGAACCCAGGGGGCCGATTTGAACAAACTTGAATCAGATCCACCCTACAATGTTGCATACCAAATATCAAAAAGATTCTGCCTGCTGGATCTGGAGAAGAAGATTTTTTAAGAAATTTGCCTGAAATGCACTAAGTTCGAAATCGGGCTCCTATACTGAGCCCAAATATTAACCCAGGGGGCCGATTTGAACAAACTTGAATCAGATCCACCCCACAATGTTGCTTACCAAATATGAAAAGATTCTGCCTGCTGGATCTGGAGAAGAAGATGTTTTAAGAAATTTGCCTGAAATGCACCAAGTTCGAATTCAGGCTTCTATAGTAAGCCCAAATATGAATCCAGGGGGCCGATTTGAACAAACTTGAATCAGATCTACCCCGCAACGTTACATACCAAATATCAAAAGATTCTGCCTGCTGGATCTGGAGAAGAAGATTTTTTAAGAAATTTGCCTGAAATGCACTAAGTTCGAATTCGAGCTCCTATAATGAGCCCAAATATGAATCTAGGGAGCCGATTTGATTCTGTACCCGCAAACTCTGCGACCACTGCCTTTGGGACACGAATCACGCGACAAAAAACGCTCAATCGCCATGTTGTAAAGGGTATGTTCATCCGACACAGGTTCACCTCTGACAATAAGTAAATCCTCGATTGTTGAGTGAGAGATTGGCGTTCTTTGCCAAGGATTTGGGTGAATGAACTGAATACTCTCTCCGCCTCGGCACTTGAGATAGGTAAAACAATACAGATCTCAATGATCTGAAGGAAATTTTGAATACACAGATCATTTCCTGAAAGGAACAATGAAGGCCATGCCTTTTCTGGCGAATCCGTTTTTAGAAAAGTCAGTACGTGTGTGTGAGCCATTGCTAATTCTGTGCTCAGTCGCTGGAGATCACATTCGTTTTTTTCAAGTAAACATTTAAAGTACTCAACAATTTTTAACATTGGAACCTCCAAGTCGGAAATACTTCTGTGTTGATAAGTCTTGGTGTCAAGAAGTTCTGCGACGCTTGAAAACAGTGGATTTTCTATGAAATCGTAGAATCTGTCAGTGAGGTTGGCTATCATCTTTTCCAGAACAACCTGTATTTCGGTATTAACAATACTAAGAGCCTTGTCAAGAGGGGTCGACATTGAGTAGTTGTGGAAAGTTACAAACTTGTCTGCCAGTTCATTCAACATGGCGTCTTCGTCCGATCGCGTTGATCTGGATTCGTATTTCCTTCCATGGTCATCCTCGATGAAAGGCCAGCAAAGTTTACATGGCGTTGGAAAATAATTGTCCATGTAGAAGACAGCCGATTCTTTCTCACGGCAAATACTCATAAGTCTCTGGAGTGTGGATACGGCTGATTTTACAGTGGAGATAGCTTCCGTCATCAACAATGACTGCTTCTCTAAACAAAGAGAAAACGGTGTCAAATGGGCTAAAATGTCCTTGCGGGCAGCAATGAATAAGAGATGATCTAATTTCATGGAGTTTTTTAGATAACCTGTTAGTCTGGGAGCGAAATCTTTCATAGATTTGTTGAATGGTGAGGAAATTTGGTGATTACAAAATCCTAAGAATATTGGCAAATTTTTTATGTAGTTTTCCGATGACTGTACCTGATGAGCAACCCATCGCGTTCCACTTGTTCTCTTGTACTTGTAGAGTCTCTTCCCCATGAAATTGGCCTGTTTCTTCATTAGCCTCCATCTTAAATTTGCGCGCTTGAAAATTTGGTAAGTATTTAAAATGTCCTCATCACAGGCCGCATTAAGTTGTGACCCTTTTACACTTTCATGCAGGCCAAGTTCACCCTTGTGGTTGGCACACCACCCCATTAAGAGGTGATCGCCAACATCGTCGCGTATTAGTCTATACAGCGCGTGATTGGTGGCTGCCCCATCACTTCTGACGCCAACCAGGCGATGGGAAACATTAAATTCAAAATTCTGCTTTTGGACACTTTTATCAAAGGCGCCTTTCAGACCTGAGGCACTAGCATTATCTGGTTCCTCTAAGGACATGACATGGTATTCCGGCTTTCCATTCTTACATAGCTTTATGAGATATAATTCTTTCTCGTCATACGTTTTAGCGCTGCTCGACCCATCGTAGATCACAGTGAAATATCTACAGACGCCTTCGTTGAGGGGTTGTGTGATTTTATTGAACTGAATAGTGTCGGCGAGGTCAGAAACCATCTCCCTACATGCAGTGTCCCTTACGTAGGCAGTCCCTAAGTCCACTCTGTGGATGTCTCTCTCAAATTTGGCTATGTTTTCATAGTCCTTAAAAGATTTATGGTTTCTTGCCACATAATGTGCAATTTGAAACTTCATTACCAGTTGTTTGCGCTGGTAAGTTGTTATTTTTCTGACAGATTCTTTCAATGTCAGCTGTTTTGCAGCGGACAAAGAGGTAGAATTCGAAGCAGAATCTATTTTCTGACAGTCTGACTGATCCTCCGTAGATTGCCCCGTGTTACAGTTTTCAGATCTCTTTTTCAAAATAGCTACTCGGTGAAGGTTCGATTTCGCTACATGATCGATGGCATTACATTTTTTTATCGTTGTGGTACCTGAAATCCATTTGTCTATTTTATCTTCTTTGACCTTCCCTCACTGTTGAACCACCATTTTTTGTTGGCCACATGGTCCTCCATACACATCACGACAGTGTGCAGTAAACTAGTTTTACAGTTTCTCCATCGTCGTCCAAATCATAGCCCACACTTGCGATTCCCCAACCATCAACGGTTTTTTTCTTCACACCCATGGTAAACTTTCTCCTTTCGTGCTAATTGCTTTATTAGTTATTTAAACTTATTATTATTTACAATCAAAACAACACCAGTGTGATACGATGACGCAACACACACATCATTACATGACGTTGAAATGTGCACTTGTTGACTCAAGCATATAACATTTCCCTCGGCTTGATATTTCTGTGTACTCAAATGAAACTGCATGTCACACAATCGATCATACCTGGTCCCGAAGTCCGTAATGTATTTTTTGGGTTTGATACGTCTTGTAGTACACGACGTACCAAACCCCCCAAAACATTCCGGACTTTCGATCCAAGTCTGGACAAGTCTTACGCACCGCAGATTATTTCTGCTACGGCAACCGTGTGCCGTAGTCAGCGCCGTTTGCTTCAGCAAATTGCTTCGGCATTGCCGATTGCCGAAGCCAATTGCGAGGGCTGGTTATTCATACTTTCATCAAACAACTCAACATTAAGGCCCTTCAATGTCAGAAATTAGTATTTTTTTTAAGTGCTGTGCTATGCCAAAAACCCAGAGACAGACAGATTTTCTTTCATCACAACTAAATTTATTTGCGTTGGCACGATCTGGGAACATTTTTCGGAGTAAATCGTTGGTATTTTCATTAGATTTATAGGAAATATGTGAAGATATGGTGTTTCAGCTGAGAGCACATCATTTGTACTACAAAGCTTTTCATGGACGAATTTGAAGAGGATTGCGCTTGTTAACTGTCTGTTTTTCCTTCTGTTGGTACATTCTAGATCGCTGATGAACTGGCTAAATCAGATTTTGAAATTTTAAAAATGTCCACTGATGTAATTGTTTGCTCAGATGATGTAAATTTTAATGCCATTTTATGCTTTTCACTTCTTGCGTGCTATTTTATTGCACTTTCTCCCGTGCGGCTTAAGTCAATAAACTTCATACAAATACTGCACTTTGCTTTGTGTCTGTCACTTTCACACAGTCATAACCAGTGTTTATACTCCGGGTTTTGAAGCCCAATAACCTTAAATACACTTTCCCATGTTTGACCTTATTATTCTTTTCAAAGTCACTCAACTTTAAAATTATTCCAAACAATATGGTTGCACACAAAAATCACTGACATCACAACCTTTCGTGCAAGCTGATGAAATCCAAAGTAATGAGAGTACAAAACCGTGTGATTAATACAATCCAAAGTACTGAGAGTACAAAAAGATATGTGGAGAAACCTCAATTCCTGGCTTGCGGTTTTAAGTCCGTAAATCGTATTTTTTTAATTATTTTTTTTTTAAAGTAGAAATTCAGACCAGCAGATGTTTTAAAATTTCATAAATTTTATGAAAATTCAAGAACTTTTCAAGACCTCCCATAACAAAAGCAAATATTGCTCCACGAGCTTTGTTTGAACACACTTGATTCTATACCTCAAAAGAAAGCTACATACCAATATCAAGTCATTGTACCCACTGGTTCATAAGAAGATTTTAAAAAGATTATGTGAGGATTTTCACCCCACCCCTCTCCCTATGGGGCTCGGCAAGTTGATTTGCAGCTTAACTTGTCTGTGTGTTGGGTTTGATGAAAAGGATAATGTTCAATGTTTATGAAAGGATTATGAAATAAGACAAGAATTGTGACAACTGGGAATATGTTAATTTCTGTTCCCTGTATGCTATGTTTTCAATGAAAGTGTCAATGACACTGTAGCTCAACTTGACAAACTTGAACTTGGTAAGTTTTAAATGAAATGGCAAAATTGAAGATCATTGGTACCATTTTTATTTGCTGAAATTTCAACATAACAGCATTGTGTGTGCACAACATCAGAGTAATCCATGCATTTTTAAATGTAAACTGTAAGACTGGTGAAAGGAAGAATGTTGATACACAAATGCAGTATGTTCAGAGGTCATTGTAAATGGCAACTTTTTTCACAGAAATGAATGCTAATCAATAGCTCTTATCTAAAGTTCTTGCCTAATGAGCACACCAAGTTAAAAAACAATCCAATGATAAATGTGGCCTGCAAGTCATGTCAAAAAATGTTGATGCACAAATGCACTAAATTCAAAGGTTGGTGATAACGACAATAATTTTTTATGGAAATGAAAAAAAGCAATAGCTCACAACTAGAGGTCACCCCGAACACACATACCAAGTTTCAAAGTGATCCAATCAAAAATGTGCCTGGAAGGGTGTGTTAAAGGGAAATGTTGAGGTCTGACTAAACTAAGTTCAAAGGTCAGCAGCAACATTTTTTGACAGAAATGGAAGAAAATCAACAGCTCCCATATAGATGTCAACCCACACAAGCTCACCAAGTTTGCAAGCGATCCAATCATAAATGTGCCCTGCAGGGTGTGTCAAAGGGAAAAATATTGATGCTTTACTGCACTGAGTTTTTACTAAGTTCTCCGAAGGTCATTGCCAGTGGCAACATTTTTTGACGGAAATCGACAGCTCCCATATAGAAGCTACCCAAAACAAGCATACAAAGTTTCAAACCGATCTGATCATAAATGTGTCCTGTAGGGGATTCCAAAGGAATATACTGATGCCTGACTAAACTAAGTTTAAAGATCGTTACCAGCGGCAACATTTTTTGAAAGATGGAAATGGAAGAAAATCTATAGCTCCCATCTAGAGGTCACCCCAAACAAGCATGCCAGGTTTCAAATCAATCAAATCATAAATGTGCCCTGTAGGGTGTGCCAAAGGGAAATATTGAGGTCTGAATAAACTAAGTTCTAAGAACGTTGGCTGCGGCAACATTTTTTGACGGAAATTGATGAAAATATAAATTTTATAGTAAATTTCCTTTCTTATTATACCTACCGCAATTGTTTACTATAGGCTTGCACTACAGTGGAAGACCCTAACTCGGATAAAATACTCTCTATTTTTATCTTTCCCAAGAGATGTGGGAAAGAAAAGTGGTGTAAAAAAAAAAACACCACGAAAAAATAAGCCAAAAATGGGCCGAGCGCCATCGGCGCACACGCAGTATGGGACGCTCTTCCCAAGTACAAATCCACGACTTCCCTTAACCAATGCACAGTGTGTCATCAATTCATCATTCTTTTGATTCCGCCAACATAGGAGTTATGTGATATGCGGGGAGGAAGGATTCTTTCCCGCATAAGATGGGAGGGCCTCCATGTAAACAATTGCGGTAGGCATAATAAGGAAATTTACTATAAAATTTATATTTCTTATCAACCTACCTTACAACTGTTTACTACAGGCTGAATAGACAATAGGATGGAGGGAATCACATTACCAACCCACACATAACTCAACTGCACTGGAACCGTGGACAGAGAAGAGATCCCTTGGCCTATCAAACCATAGCATCACAAACATTAGTAAAAGACAATGAAAGATGAGGTGTATGGTGAAGTGAGACGCACAGGCAGAAAGGGCGGTAACAGCACAGAGCTGGAACTGACCCTGTAAAAAAAAACTGAATGGCTGGGATAGACAACAGCCGGAGCCAAAGAAAGAGTGCCCGTAGGTCAAAGGTCTGCTGTTGGCTCCTGCAACTGACGCAGATAAAAGGAGAAGGTAACATTTCTCCAGTAGGCTGCCAGTATAACATCCGACAACATGACAGAGTTATTAAAATAGGAAGACAATGCACACACCTCATGGCAGAAAAAAACGATTGGTAATACAATCACCAGTAGCTAGCCGAGCGGAAGCTGCACGAATACCAAGACAAATCCATCGAGAAATGGATGCAGGAGAGATCTGACATGTGAGAAAACGCATATCCATCCAGGATAAAGGCGTGAACGCCCTCCCCCCCACCCTCCCAAGCAAAGCAGCGCCCAAGAAAGTGTCCATCTTGGAATAAACTGCAAAGTCCTAGGCCTTTTCAAGGAAAAGAGCTGAACAAGCTTGGAGAGGCAAGGATGAGTGTCGAAACAATGCGGTACCACATATGAAAAAGGTCTCCGAAGCATGGACTTCTACCCATTGCGGGAGACCCCCAGAAACAAACATATACCAGAAAGTCCGCAAGCGGTGTGATCGAAGGAGTGACAGAAGCAAGAGTAATCGCCCACCATCGCCAGAAGAACCTTCTGCTTAGCCAGAGGCTAAACCAGTGGAGTGAGTGCCTCCTTGAAGAAGAAAAGCAACTCCACTGCTTGTCTCTAAAAACCACTACAGAGGAGACAGGACCCGATAAAAGACATGCACGAAGGCACAATGAAGTCGGGTCAACTTGAAACCTCCTCAGGCGACTTTGGCAAAGAAAGTCGCGACGTAGAGGGAGACATGCCGGAACTGCCGCTAACAGAGCGGAGCAGATTGATCCACATCCACCGAGGCGACAGGGGTGTGATCGCAAGGATTCGATGACTGCAGGTTCATATCTGGGCTAGAACCTGAGGCGGAATCGGAACCGGCAGGAAGGCGTAGCCGACAAGACCAGCCCAAAAGGAGGGCCAGAGCGTCCACGGCGAAAGCCAGAGCATCTGGACAAGGGGAAACGAAAGTGTCCATCTGATGGTTCCAACGAGATCGATGCTACACCGCCATGTGGAGCATCCACTCGGTGGAAAAAAACCTGCCCCGTCGGGACAGAGTGTCGGCTAGGACGTTCAGACGACTGGAAATGTGACGAACAACCACCCCAGCGTTGACATCCTGAGCAAGCAGTAGAAGATCCCGAGCCAATTCGTACATTGGAACAGAGTGCGTGCCGCCATTGTTCCGAATGAAGCAACCACTGTTGAATTGTCGAACAACAGAAGGACCTGACGATTCGACAGGTGAGGGATCCACTGCCTGAAATTCAGAAGAAGAGCAAGAAGCTCCTTCTGGTTGATGTGTAGAGATGCCCGATCCTGGTCCCACATCCCATGAAGGGAAAGACCTAGAGGATCCAACGTCGCACCCCATCCTAGATCGCTGGCATCTGCCGTCAGAACGCGATCAGACGTGGGTAAGTCCAACAGGACACCCTGCGTGACCCATGGAACATTCGTCCAGTGGAGAAGGTGAGGATGAAGAGATTCTGGTAACTGAAGCATCAGATCCAGAGAATCGACATTCAGCCTCCAACGACTGAGCAGAAAATGTTGGAGAGGTCTGACATGCAGCCGACCTAGAAGAATGAGATCCGTCACCGAACCGCAGAGACCGAGCAGCCGGAGAATACCCCGTGCTGTCGCGGATGTGGACTGGGACAGAGTCAGAGCAGAAGCTGAGAGAATCACAGCCCTGGCCTGGGGAACTGCCACCGTATTGAACTGAGTGCGGAAGGCCATCCCCAGATGACAAAACGACGGAGAAGGGACCAGATTTGACTTCTCCTCGTTGACTCTGAATCCTAGCGACTAGAGCAAGCTCAACAGAGTGTCGACATCCAACTCCAGTAAGGCAGCACTGGAATGCCTCTGGAGGATATCGACTAGATATGCCGAAGTATCACCCTGGACTGTGTGCGATGGAAGGCTATCACATGCGACATCAGTCGGGTGAAGGGCCAAGGAGCCAGATGGAGGCTGAAAGACGTGGCCTTCAACTGGTAAAATCGCCCCAGAAAAGCGAACCTGAGATACTTCCGCGACACCCGATGAATCGGAACGTGAAAGTAAGCGTCTCGCAGGTCGATGCTGCAAGCGAAATCTGCCTGGTGAATGGAACGGCAGACCGACCTGAAAGTCTCCATGCTGAACTTGGGAGCAATGATAGACTGGTTCAGGATACTCAGATCAATAACCGGTCGGAGTCGGCCGTCCTTCTTCGGCACCAAGAATAGGCGGGAATAAAACCCCGCTGACTGAATGTTCTTCACGACCTTGAACGCCTCCTTGGCCAGGAGATTGTCTATCTCCATGGACAAAAGCTTCTGACGTAAAACGTCTGAAGGAACTGTGGTTGGAAGAGGCACTCTGGACAGAGTGGGGTGCCTTCGGAAGGCTATTCGCAGCCCGGACCAAACAACATCTAACACCCAAGGATCGGATGTGATGGTGGCCCAACGGTCTGCAAACTCTGCTATCCTTCCTCCAACCTGGGACGAATCGAGGTGAGGACCTTCAGTTCAAGCCCCGACAAGGCCCGCAAGAGGATAAACCACCTCCTCTACTGAATGAAGAATCCTGAGACTTCCCTCTAGCCTGCCGACGCTTACCCTGACCCCGTGAGTAAGAAGTAGAAGCGGAGGCAGAAGGATCAGCCCTTTGCTTTGCAGAGGAAGCAGAAGGGTACTTGTTAGGCTTTGAACGGTCCCTGCCTCCCCTAGAAGGCTGAGCAAGCTGACAAAGCAGCAGCTGATCTTTGGAATGACGTGGGACGTCATCCCGGACCGTCGACACGGAACCCATGGAACAGTAGCGGTCCTGTCAATGAAGCAGATCGAAGAGCAGCGCGCTGCCCCCAGGAAGGGAGCGGGCTGTGTCCAGCACAGAGTCCCTTCGAACTAGTTCCAAAATAGCCGTGTCACAGGCATGCGTGTGAGAAAGATGCATGAGCGCCTTGGACAGCACACGCAAAGGAGCCTGTAGATCGTCAAACCTATCTGGAGGCAGATAGGCAACTAAGGCAGAGACGACGTGATCGGAGAGAGAAAGCATACCCAGCATTCCTCCCGATCAGCCCAACATGGACTCCAGAGTTGTCATAGGAATGACGGCAGACTTGGGCTTGGAAAGCCCGAGGGAATTGGAGTCCTGATCCAAAACCGTCAAAGTCTGGCAGACTGACGGATTGGCGAAATCGTAGTAACGATAACGCACCGGAGGCAAAAAGTGTCAATCCTGGTGAAGAACGCATGCTTCATAGCCTTGGAACTCAGTTTAGAGTCCAAGACTGCAAATGCTTCAACCACCTGCACTGACTGGCACGGTCGAAGACACCCAGAAGTAGGTTGCTCCACAGGCTGTAGGTGCGTGACCGATGATCGCGGCCTGGCTGACACTGTCGGCTGGTTTGATGGTTTGAGATCCGGAAGGAACCCAAACACAAAGTCAAGAGCTGCCCCCAAGTCAGAAGACTGCTGGCTCTTGACATCAAAAATGTCTGACTCCTCCCCGGAGTAGGGCTGCAACGATTCATCGCGATTTCAATGCATCGCGCGATACATTTGTATACGATACGCATATCATATCGTTTCATGTGTATCACGATACAAATGATACACTTCCAGAAGGTTGGCATGATGTAGTCAGAAGGTGCATTTTCATGCCCAACAAGTCTATTTTGTGCTTTTCCAACTTATAATTCGACCACAGGAGTCTGAAATTCTATCAGTACAGTACATATTTTCTGGGATTACGTTGGGAACGTAAATATCACATTGAAAGTGAATTATAGCTATACTGATAGAATTTCAGACTCCTGTGATTCCACTTGTTCATTTGTATTTCAGTAAAATATCAACTCTGTCTAAATTATAAGCACAGTTTGAGGCAACAGACCTCTCACCTCTGAGTTGAACCCAGACTCCCAGAGATCCATTGGCTGAAACTAGATTGTCTTTCTCAAGCACTAAAAAAGAAATTGGATGTTACTGGCCAAATGAAAGTTGGACTCAGACTCTGTGCAGTTTGTGGGCCTTTTATTACTGATAATTCACTCTCAATGAACTGCATGTAATGTATCGTGAAAAAATCGTATCGTTAAAAAAAATCGCGATACATATTGTATCGTGAATGAAACGTATCGTTGCAGCCCTACCCCGGAGTCGGAAGACACATAGCCCATCGTGGGCAAGCCAGCCGACGCCTCCCATGGTGTAGGAACACCAGGGGATCAGAAAGCGGCCTGTTTCCAATCCCGGGAGGCGGCACCATAGGGGGGCGCCTGGAAACCACTCGCTGCCTTGCTGGAAGCAACAGGAAGGCTCTTGGACAGAACTTGAGTGAGTAAAAAGAGGGCCTCCCTAAGCACACTGCCTGTACCAGCCGGTTCGACATGAGGACGAACCAGCAAAGTGGCTTCACACCTGATCCTCTTAACCAGCGAAGGGTCACGATCCTCCAATACACCCGAAGCAGGGCGAAGGGAGGCAGATGAAACATCTGAGGGCAGACGTGTATAGGGGTACGACACACCCCGAGGATCAACATAGCGGGAATTCAGGAGAGTTGCCGCAGACCTCTGCGGGGCAGAAGGTCCAGGCTGCACAGAAGGCGTTGATCCCGCAAAACTGGCCATGTGACCAGAATGAGTAGACGGAAAACGCCAATGACAAAACTGTGGTATTCGACGGCACTGAGACCACAGCAGAGGATCGGCCGGCAGCCGCTTCCAACTTCGCCAAGTTGAAGTCAGGGAAGGCTGAGGCCGATACCCCCGTCTACACTACCAGACACCGCAGCAGACCACTGCAGATATAAAACTGCTGTGCTCAATGGCTGAGAGGATACAGCAGGGGTTTCACCCTGAGGCCGATACCCACAACCACACAACAGACATCCCTGCAGACTCTTGCAGAGATAAGCCGTGGCTGGCTAAAAACGGTGCCTGATGACGTTGTAGACGGAACAGCAGTAGCAGCAGATACGACGGGAGTTGTTGGAACTGGCAGAAAAGGGGAGAGAGCCACCTAGCTCGGCCTCCAAAGGAGGAGTCACAACCCTAGTGACAGCCTCAGATGTCGACTGGAGAGGGCGCATAGTCCCGGAACCAATCATCTCTTCACTAAAAATCCAACAGCTCCCGCAGTATCCACCACGGTAAAAACAACTGCACATCCCCCATGGAGGGGGAATAACTATCACCAGTAGTGGTCGAGTCGGGAGGCCCCAAAACGACAGTGTTACGCTGGTGTGGGAGGAGCTGCACACCCTCCACGGAGGGGGAGTAATTCTCTCCAGACGTGGTCAAGTCGGGGGCCCTGAAATGACAGCGTTCCCCACCCCCGCAGGTGCGGGAGAAGCTACACATCTCCCACGGAGGGCGTATAACTCACACCAGACGTGGTTGAGTACGGAGGCCCCGATACGACAGCATTCCCCCCTCCCCGTGGTGCAGGTGGAGCTGCACATCCCCCATGGAGGGGGGTATAACTCACACCAGATGTGGTCGAGTCGGGGGGCCCCGAAACAACAGCGGGTGCTGGAGAAGCAACGAGAACACACCAAGGTGAGGGCAAAAGGAATTGCCCTAAAGGAACCGAACTGGAAATAACAGTGGTGAGAGCAGTAGAAGAAAAAGGTGAACTCAACAGATACAGAAAGTAAAAGAACACCCTCAACTACGAGAGGTGGCAGAAAAAAACCGGTGGGTACACGACCCAGACGGCCGACAGGGACAGAAAAAAACAAATTCAGCCCTCAACAGAGTGAAGAAATCCTGTCCAGACAGTCCCTCATTGATACCTAACTCCAATAACAATTTAAATTTAACATAATATACAATGTCACGCGTAAGAATGAGGTTGAAAATATTAACGAGAATATATAAAACACAGTCCTGTTATTATACGATCTTCAGATAGATAATCCAGTCACAAGAAAACGATTATCGACAAGTTGAATTATCACTGTTTCGTAGCAAAATGGCCACACATCCTCCACGTGTGCGGATAAAAAAAAGAATGATGAACTGATGACGCACTGCGCAATGGTTAACGGAAGTCGTGGATTTCTACTTGGGAAAAGCGTCCCATACTGGGGGTGCGCCGATGGCACTCGACCCAGTTTTGGCTTATTTTTTCGTGGTGTTTTTTTTACACCACTTTTCTTTCCCACATCTCTTGGGAAAGATAATGAAAGTGTCAATGACACTGTAGCTTAACCTGTGTGTTGTGTTTGATGAAAAGGATAATGTTCAATGTTTATGAAAGGATTATGAAATACGACAAGAATTGTGATAATTGGGAATATGTTCATTTCTGTTCCCTGTGTGCTATGTTTATGATAAAAATAATATGAGGTGTACACTGTACTAAAGAGCTGAGGGGTGGGTTAATATGATCTCACAGTTAATGTATGTGGCCCAGTGAAATTATTCCAAAACGAGTCATCCTATCAAGTTACATTAAAATCCCCTCATAAATATGGCCTGTAGACTGTGCTAAAGGTTTTCGGGCTTCGGGCCCCTGTAGCCGTCAGTTTCCCAATTGCGTCCAAAGGGGACGTTCTCATCTAGACATTATATGAAGTCTATCTACCAAGTTACAATGAAATCCCTTAATAAATATGACCTGTAGACTGTGCTAAAGGTTTTTGGGCTTTGGGCTCTGGCAGCCATCATGGTTGAATGATCGCAACCAAAAGGGGACATTCTCATCAGGGCATCATCTGGAGTGATCCTGCGAAGTTACAATGAAATTCCTTCATAAATATGACCTGTAGACTGTACTCAAGGTTTTCGGGCTTCGGGCACCTGTAGCCATCACAGTTGACCAATCACGACCAAAAGGGGAGGTCATCATCTAGGCATTATATGGAGTCAACCTAACAGTTTACAATGAAATCCTTCTATAAATATAACCTTTTGCCTATGCCAAAGGTTTTTGGGCTTGGGCACCCATCAAGGCTGAATGATCACGGCCAAAATGGGATGTTCTCACCTAGACATTATTTGGAGTCATCCTACCAAGTTAAAATGAAATCTCTTCATAAATATGACCTGTAGACAGTGCAAAAGGTTTTTGGGCTTGGGGCACCTTTAGCAGTGAAAGTTGCCCAATCATGTCCAAAAGAGGACGTTCTCATCTAGACATTATATGAAGTCAACCTACCAAGTTACAATGAAATCCCTTCATAAATATGACCTGTAGACTGTGCTTAAGGTTTTTGGGCTTCGGGCTCGGGCAGACATCATGGTTGAATGATCGCAACCAAAGGGGACAATCTCATCTGGGCATCATCTGGAGTGATCCTACGAAGTTACAATGAAATCCCTTCATAAATATGACCTGTAGACTGTGCTCAAGGTTTTTGGGTTTCGGGCACTTGTAGCCATCACAGCTGACCAATCACGACCAAAAGGGGATGGCGGGATGTCATCATCTAGGCATTATATGGAGTCAACCTAATAGGTTACAATGAAATCCTTCCATAAATATGACCTTTTACCTATACTAAAGGTTTTTGGGCTCGGGCACCCATCAAGGCTGAATGATCCTGATCAAAATGGGATGTTCTCATCTAAACATTATTTGGAGTCATCCTACCAAGTTACAATGAAATCCCCTCATAAATATGACCTGTAGACTGTGCTAAAGGTTTTCGGGCTTCGGGCACCTTTAGCCGTCACAGTAGCCCAATCATGTCCAAAAGGGGACGTTCTCATCTAGACATTATATGAAGTTAACCTACCAAGTTACAATGAAATCCCTTTATAAATATGACCTGTAGACTGTGCTAAAGGTTTTCGGGTTTCGGGCTCGGGCAGCCATCATGGTTGAATGATCGCAACCAAAGGGGACAATCTCATCTGGGCATCATCTGGAATGATCCTACGAAGTTACAATGAAATCCCTTCATAAATATGACCTGTAGACTGTGCTAAAGGTTTTTGGGCTTCGGGCACTTGTAGCCATCACAGCTGACCAATCACGACCACAAGGGGATGTCATCATCTAGGCATTATATGGAGTCAACCTAATAGGTTACAATGAAATCCTTCCATAAATATGACCTTTTACCTATACTAAAGGTTTTTGGGCTCGGGCACCCATCAAGGCTGAATGATCGCGATCAAAATGGGATGTTCTCATCTAGACATTATTTGGAGTCATCCTACCAAGTTACAATGAAATCCCCTCATAAATATGACCTGTAGACTGTGCTAAAGGTTTTCGGGCTTCGGGCACCTTTAGCCATCACAGTAGCCCAATCATGTCCAAAAGGGGACGTTCTCATCTAGACATTATATGAAGTTAACCTACCAAGTTACAATGAAATCCCTTCATAAATATGACCTGTAGACTGTGCTAAAGGTTTTCGGGCTTCGGGCTCTGGCAGCCATCATGGTTGAATGATCGCAACCAAAGGGGACAATCTCATCTGGGCATCATCTGGAGTGATCCTGCGAAGTTACAATGAAATCCCTTCATAAATATGACCTGTAGACTGTGCTCAAGGTTTTCGGGCTTCGGGCACCTGTAGCCATCACAGCTGACCAATCACGACCAAAAGGGGATGTCATCATCTAGGCATTATATGGAGTCAACCTAACAGGTTACAATGAAATCCTTCTATAAATATAACCTTTTGCCTATGCAAAAGGTTTTTGGGCTCGGGCAGCAATCAAGGCTGAATGATCACAGCCAAAATGGGACGTTCTCATCTAGACATTATTTGGAGTCATCCTACAAGTTACAATGAAATCCCTTCATAAATATGACCTGTAGACTGTTCTAAAGGTTTTCGGGCTTCGGGCACCTTTAGCCATCACAGTAGCCCAATCATGTCCAAAAGGGGACGTTCTCATCTAGACATTATATGAAGTCAACCTACCAAGTTACAATGAAATCCCTTCATAAATATGACCTGTAGACTGTGCTAAAGGTTTTCAGGCTTCGGGCTCGGGCAGCCATACCGGTTGCCCGATCGCGACCAAAAGGGGACGTTCTCATCTAGACATGACCCCAAACCTGCATATGAAATTTCGTGACGATCAGACAAGAACTGCGGGGTGTAGCCCGTGCTAAAGGAAAATGTGAACAGACGTCACCGACTCACATACTAACAGACTTCCGCACGCATGATGGCAATAGCTTACCTTGACTATGTCAAGTTAAGCTAAAAATATAGAGTATTTTATCCGAGTTAGGGTCTTCCACTGTAGTTCAAGCCTGTAGCAAACAATTGTAAGGTACCTAGGTTGATAAGAAATCGATAGCTCCCATCTAGAGATTACCCCAAACAAGCATACCAAGTTTCAAAGTGATCTGATCATAAATGCGACCTGTGAGGTGTGCCAAAGGAAATTGTGGACGTGCGTAAGTACGCCGACGGACGAGAAGTGATGGCAATAGCACAGCTTGACTTTGTCAAGTTGCGCTAATAAAAATATGAGGTGTAGATGGTGGGTTAATGTGGCCTTCACAATTAATGTATTTGGCCCTCGAGGTAATGTATGTCAACGAAAGTTAACAAGTTACAGTGAAATTATTCCAAAACGAGTCATCCTATCAAGTTACAATGAAATCCCTTTTTAAATATGGCCTGAAGACTGTGCTAAAATTTTTTGGGCTTCAGGCCTGTGTAGCCATCACAGCTGACCGATTGCAACTAAAAGGGGATGTCCTCATCTCGACATTATACCGAGTCATTCTACCAAGTTACACTGAAATCCCTTCAGAAATACAACCTGTAGTCTGCACTAAAGTTTTTTGGGTTTTGGGCTCGGGCAGCCATCATGGTTGAATGATCGCGACCAAAAGGGGATGTTCTCATATGGGCATTATCTGGAGTGATCCTACGAAGTTACAATGAAATCCCTTCATAAAAATGACCTGTAGACTGTGCTAAAGGTTTTTGGGGTTCGGGATCCTGTAGCCGTCACAGTTGACCAATCGCGTCCAAAAGGGGACGTTCTCATCTAGACATTATATGAAGTCAACCTATCAAGTTACAATGAAATCCCTCCATAAATATGACCTGTAGACTGTGCTAAAGGTTTTCGGGCTTTGGGCTCGGGCAGTCGTCACGGTCGACAGATTACAACCAAATGGGGAAGTTCTCATCTAGACATCATACGGAGTCATCCTAGCAAGTTTCAATGAAATCCCTCCATATTAAATGACCTGCAAACTGTGCTAAAAGTTTTTTGGTTTCGGGCTTGGGCAACCATCACAGTTGATATATCATGACCAAAAGGGGACATTCTCATCTAGACATTATACAGAGGCATCCTACCAAATTACAATGAAATCCCTTCATAAATATGACCTGTAGACTGTGCCAATGGTTTTCGGCTCGGGCAGCCATACCGGTCGACAGATCGCGACCAAAAGGGGACGTTCTCATCCAGACATGACCCCAAACCTGCATATGGAATTTCGTGATGAACAGACAAGAACTACGGGGTGTAGCCTTTGCTAAAGGAAAATGTGAACAGACTCACCGACTTCCGCATGAGTGATGGCAATAGCCTGTCTTGACTTTGTCAAGTTAAGCTAAATGAAAGTGTCAATGACATTGCAGCTCAACTTGACAAACTTGAACTGGAAAGTTATAAGTGAAATGGCAAAACTGAAGATCATTGGTACCAATGTTATTTGGTGAAATTTCAACATAACAGCATTGTGTGTGCACAACGTCAAGAGTAATCCATGCATTTTTAAATGTAAACTGTAAGACTGGCTAAAAGAAGAATGTTGATACACAAATGCAGTAAGTTCAGAGGTTATTGTAAATGACAACTTTTTTCACAGAAATGAATGCTAATCAATAGCTCTTATCTAAAGGTCTCGCCCAATGAGCACACCAAGTTCAAAAACAATCCTATAATAAATGTATGTGGCTTGTAGGCCATGTCAAAGAAGAATGTTGATGCACAAATGCAATAAATTTAAAGATTGTTGCTAACAGTAACAGTTTTGGATGGAAACGAAAAGAAAATCGATAGCTCCTATCTTTGTCACTCTGCATAAGTATACAAAGTTTCAAAACAACCTGATTATGAATGCGCCCCCTGAGGCATGCCAAAAGAAGATGTTAATGCACAAATCCACGAAGTTTGCTTGTGGCAATACTTTTTTCTCTCTTTTTTATGGAAATTCATAAATGTACCCTTCAGGGAGTGCAAAAGGGAAAAGTTGCTACACAAATGCAGTAAGTTCAAAGGCTGGTGATAACGACAATAATTTTTTAAAGGAAATGAAAAATGAAAGTGTCAATGACACTGTAGCTCAACTTGTCAAGACATGTACATGTACAGTATGTGACACAGCAATGACAAACATCTAGGTAATGACCTGATAACAAAGGTACATATAAAGTATTGTAACGGTCTGTACATAAATACTGACCGTAGCCTGTAACAAATGTATAGGTAAAGTATTGTAAAGGTGGGTGACAGTCAGATGCTAAACTAGAAAAGAAATCTTGGAGTCCCAGAGTGGGTCTGACTGAACCCCAAAATATTTGTTCTCATAGCAGAGTGATAACAGAGGCACCCCAAAACACACTCATTCCTGTCCCAAGGTGAAAACAAAGGTACCCAAGCAGTTTCATGAAGGTCAGTTCAGAAATATGAGCTGTATAGAAGTTGTGACAAAAAACTGATTGCACCTAATTTCGGGACAAAATGGCCATTGGCAGCCATCTTGAATTTTGGACCGCACTCAGAAACACTCATTCTCGTCTCAGAGTGATAACAAAGGTACCCAAGAAGTTTCGTGAAGATCGGTTGATAAATACAGCCTCCAGCCTGAGCCGTATTGACATGTGTACTTACTGTGTGTTAGTAGAACTGAATAAATCAAAGTTCATCTAATTTGCATAATTTCTGCACGAGAAAAAAACCTGTATTATATGTGATGTATCCCATGGTACTAAACATTCACATAAATTTTTTTTCAAATCAGCGCTTTCATATGGAAGTTCTGTGCAAAAATCTGATTGCAACTAATTTTGAATTTTGGACCACACCTAAAAACACTCGTTCTCGTCCCACGGTGATACCAAAGGTACCCAAGAAGTTTTGTAAAGATCGGTTTATAAATACGGCCTCTAGCCCAAGCTGTATTGGCATTTGCACTTACAGTGCTGAAATTAACACTAAATACATCAAAGTTAGTCTAATTTGCATAATTTACGTACGAGAAAACATATTATATGTGATGTATCCCATGCAGGGACCAGCCGTGAGGGCGACTAGGGCGATTATGTCGCCCTTCTAAGCCCAAAGTCACCTAGAAATATAGTCCGGGCGATTACAAGTCGCCCTCTAAAAATTGGCCAAAATGAGGAAAGGCTGAACTGAGTGATGCGAGGTTTACACCAAAACTATTATTTTCATAAATCGAATGTGCTCGAGTGTGATAACTGTGCATTTTAATTCGTCAAATAAATGTCCATTTATTTGAAATCACATGACAATCAATTGTCCATTATTGCTTTTGGCTGATTTTTTCATTTCTATTTTGTTGTGTTTCAGTCGGAGCTTCAAGTGTCGAAACGAAAATAGGTGACTTACGCGACTCAACAAAATAACCCAGTTTGAAAGTAGGTTACGTCGCTTAGGATGCCGAAAATGTATACACAACGGACATATTTTATAACACAGTATTTTCATTTTGTTTTTCTGACGACTGTTAACTGTTGGGCTGTCTATTCCCAGAAAAACACGAATGGAATTGAAACACATGAAAAAAAAGCTTTAGTGATGACAAGAAAAGCTTTGTACAGGACACAAGTGTGCATGTGGACGATCTTGAAAAAGGGTCCTCCTAAACACCGGAATGCCACAAAATGACGCAGAATGACACCGGAATGCCATAAAAATGATGCGGAATGACATTTCTTTTACAAAATACTCAACCCAAGAATTTATTTTGTTTATTAACTAACAAAGTACCTCCCAAGCAACCTTCTTACATCTGGTCCTGTTCACACTTTCAGACTTAGGAAATTATTTGCTTAGTAGAGGGTGCTGGGGGATTGGCACGAAGAAGAGGGGAGGGGTCATGAAGGAGAGGGTAGCAGTGGGGGATTTTCAGTCAATAATTACTTTGTGATTTTTTAACCTGGCACAGACGCATCAAAGACAACGGGATCTGGATTATTTGGACGTTAATGGGGGACCACAAATTGAAAATATGAAGGGGCGGCGGGGGTGGTACATGAATATTCTTAATTTTCCCCACTTGCCTATGAAGTCTCCCTACATGACACTGCAGTCTCCCTATTTGTTCTGGAGGGAGACTTGAAGTCTCCCTAAAATTCCCCCCTAAGCTGGTCCCTGATCCCATGGTACTAAACATTCATACAAAAAATTATTCAAATCAGCGCTTTCATATGAAAGTTCTGCACAAAAATCTGATTTCACCTAAGTCTGTACAAAATGGCCGCCAGTGGCCAACTTGAATTTCGGATCGGATCCATTGAAGCCTGACCAAACTAAGTTCAAAGGTTGTTGCCAGCGACAACATTGACAGAAATGGAAGAAAATCGATAACTCCCATATAGATATCACCTCACATAAGCACACCAAGTTTGCAGTGATCTAATTATAAATGTGTCCTGCAGGGTGTGTCAAAGGGAAATACTGATGCATAACTGCACTAAGTTTTTACCAAGTCATCAGAGGTCATTGGCAATAGCAACTATTTTTGACGGAAATGGAAGAAAATCGATAGCTCCCATCTAGAGGTCACCTCAAACAAGCATACCAAGTTGCAAAGTGATCTGGTCAAAAATGTGCACTGCAGGGTGAGCCAAAGGGAAATATTGATGCACAACTGTACTTCATCAAAGGTCCTTGCCAGCGGCAACATTTTTTGATGGAAATCAAAGAAAATCGACAGCTCCCATCTAAAGGTAACCTCAAATAAGCATACAAAGTTTCAAACCGATCTAATCATAAATGTGCCCTGTAGGGCATGCCAAAGGAATATATTGATGCCCAACTAAACTAAGTTCAAAGGTCGTTGCCAGCGTCAACATTTTTTGATGGAAATGGAGGAAAAATCAATAGCTCCCATCTAGAGGTCACTCCAAACAAGCATGCCAGATTTTAAAGCAATCAAATCACAAATGTGCCCTGTAGGGTGTGCCAAAGGGAAATATTGAGGTCTTACTAAAAGTTCTAAGAACGTTGCCAGCGGCAACATTTTTTGACAGAAATCGAAGAAAATCGATAGCTCCCATTTAGAGGTCACCCCAAACAAGAATACCAGGTTTCAAAGCAAGCTGATAATAAATGTGCCCTGCGGGGTGTGCCAAATAGAACTTTTGAGGCATAACTGCACTAACTGCCAGCGGCTACATTTATTGGCGGAAATCGAAGAAAATCGATATCTCACATCTAGAGGTAAACCCAAACAATCATACCAAGTTTCAAACTGATATGATCAAAAATGTGCCCTTGCCCTGTACGGCATGCCAAAGGAATATATTGATGCCTGACTAAACTAAGTTCAGAGGTCGTTGCCAGCAGCAACATTTTTTGACGGAAATGGAAGAAAATCAATAGCTCCCATCTAGAGGTCACCACAAACAAGCATACCAAGTTTCAAATTGATCCTATTAAAAATGTGCTCTGCAGGGGTGCCAAGGGGAAATATTGATGCATAAGTGCACTAAGTTCATCAAAGGTCATTGCCAACGGCAACATTTTTGGATTGAAATGGAAGATAATCGATAGCTCCCATCTAGAGGTAACCCTAAACAAGCATACCAAGTTTCAAACGGATCTGATCATAAGTGTGTCCTGTAGGTTGTGCCAAAGGAATATATTGATGCCTGACTAAACTAAGTTCAATAGTTGTTGCCAGCGGCAACATTTTTTTCCGAAAATGGAAGAAAATTAATAGCTCCCATCTAGAGGTCACCCTAAATAAGCATATTAAGTTTCATAGAAATCCGATTATAAATGTGCCCTGTAGGGTGTGCCAAAAGGAGTATTGAAGTCTGACTACACTAAGTTCAAAGGCCGTTGCCAACGGCAACACTTTTCGCCAGAAATGGAAGATAATCGATAGCTCCCATCTAGAGGTTACCCCAAACAAGCATACCAAATTTCAAACCCCTCTGATCATAAATGTGTCCTGTAGGGTGTGCCAAAGGAATATATTGATGCCTGACTAAACTAAGTTCAAAGGTCATTGACAGCGGCAACATTTTTTGCAGGAAATGGAAGAAAATCGATAGCTCCCATCTAGAGGTCAACCCAAATAAGCATACCAGGTTTCAAAGAAATCTGATTATAAATGTGCCCTGTGGGGTGTGCCAAAGGGAAATATTGAGGTTTGACTAAACTAAGTTCAAAGAACGTTGCCAGCAGCAACATTTTTTGCCGGAAATGGAAGAAAATAGCTCCCATCTAGAGATCACCCCAAAGATGCATACCAAGTTTCAAAGTGATCTGATCATAAATGTGACCTGTGCAGTGTGCCAAAGGAAATTGTAGACGTACGTACGTACACCCAGACGTATGTATGTATGCCGATGGATGAGAAGTGACGGCAATAGCTCAGCTTGACTTTGTCAAGTTGAGCAAAAAATATTCCTCATATTGCACTATATTAAAGTTCGAGTTCTCATGCGGAGCGCAAATATGACCCTAGGGACTTAATTTGAACAAACCTGAATCTGATCTCTCTGAGGATGCTCTATATGAGTTTTGCTCAAAATATATGCTCAAAATGAGTTTTGGGTGGGGCCAATACCCTTGTCCCTCCCAGAGCAACTGTAAATATTGCCCATCAAACTTCCCTTGAACAAACTTCAGAAGATACGTCAAAAAGAGGCTGAATACCAAACATCCAACTCATGCCTCCATCGGATCTTGAGAAGATTTTTTTCAAAATTAGGACAATTTTCCCAGAGTACCTGTACCTGTAGAGAACCAGGCTCTTAAACTTACTAACCTGACACAAGCTGAGTTTGCAGCAGGTAAAGGCCTGTGTACCATCGACATGCAGTACAGTACATGCTCCCATGTTGACAATCGGGAGTAGGTGCCTTTCCCGAGGACACAACACAGTTACACCTGCCTGAAGAGAAGACATGTGATATGGAACATCCATGACAAATTCCATCAAGTTGCTTCTGAGAATTCAATAACAAAGTTAAGGACAGACAGACAGACAGACAGACAGACAGACAGACAGACAGACAGACAGACAGACAGACAGACAGACAGACAGACAGAAAGTGATCAGTTCAATTACCCTGGACATTTACCCAGGTGAGCTGAAAATGATGAATACCTTAGGCCACACAAAGTAGATCTTCTGTTTCTCAGGCCATTATCTGTAAAACTGCATGCGGGGAATGCGTTTTTTTATTTTATTTTTTATTTCAGCAATTACTTCTTTGCCATCAAAAGTTCATGTTCTTGGTTCAAGTTTTAGGCCTCATAATCTACAGAATAGCACGGGTGGTGGTGTATTTCATCCCTTGAGTGCAAGAAGGCTTTGCAATGCTAAAGCATTGCAAAGCCATCTTGCACTCAAGGGACAAATTCATCAAATTTTTTAACTTGGGTAAAATATCAGACATAAACCATTTAATTTTTTGTTTTTTTTAAGTTTAAATTGGTTATAAAAAGAGAGCATGCGGTGGCCAAAAGGACCATGCAGAAGGGCCTGAGAAACAGATTTTTAATTTTTTTAGGCCTTATAAAGGAAGGTGTTTTCAAGATAAAGTAAATGGATAAGAATACTCACTGTATTTTGTACTCTTCTTCAAATCCAAACATTATTTATGTTACTCTGTTATTTTCTACTTTTATTACTGCAAAGAAAAGAAGTGTACAACAGTTTTAAAATGTTCAATTAAACAAGCATTCTACTTCAACAACTACTGGCATTCTATTACTGGTATCTAAAATTTTGGCAGGCATACTGTCCGCATATTTTTTTCACTGGTAAATGGATGGTTGCGGGCTCTCCTTAATACTCTCTATTCATTATCTCGTTTGCTCAGCAGTGGAAACACAAAAAAAAGTTCAAACAAGATTATTTTATTACCATTTATTGATGCCAAAAGGCACTCTCCAATGAACTCTAACAAAAACAAGATATTAATTGAAAATAGAATGTGTTTTAATTTTTGGAGTTTCACAAAAAAAAATCAAACTTTCCACAATCTGTTCTAATGAGGGGTCACAAACTATGTTTGAGAACAGTACTGGCTGGTTTTGGCCATTACGTGGGTAAAGAGTTGATATAGATCAGATTTACAATAAGAATGTACAGTGCACAGGGTTCTTTACTTGGTTAATAATTAAAAGATTTATAACCAGAAAGTATGACTAACCCTGTGCATTGCACAGGGTTAGTCACACTTTCTGGTTATAAAAAAAACTGGTAACCGCTATATCACACACTACATGAAAATATACACGGACTAAGGCTGTTAAAATGAGCCGGGTTAGTTTGTTACATGTTAGTACTCTACGAGTTAATACTGTCCCATAACCTAACAAGAGGCCCCAGGGAGCCTGTGGGCGCTCACCTGACATGGTATTCTAAATATCAAACCAGGGACTTGACTTGAATAAGCTTTCTCCTAAGAAAAGCATATACCAACTGGATGAAGTGATTGTGCCAACACAATACACAGGATTTTCCTTCTATTTTCAGTTCCTGCACTTTTACGTCCCAAAATTGAGATAAATGCATAAAAAAACAGATTTTTTTTATTTTTGTTCGGAAATTTTCGAAGTCCCCAAAAAAATATTTTCAGACTAAAATTTTTTTTTCTTCTTAAAATTGACCAAAACGCATAAAAAAACAAAAAACTATTTTCCGGATTTTGGTCCAAAATTTCTAAGTCCCACCCGGACCGCAAATTTTCAGTGTTATTATTATTTATTGGTGTTTAAGGTCACATACTTATGCACAATGGCTAATCGTGACCGTGACAGTTTTACGGGTGGAGGAAGCCGGAGTACCCGGAGAGAACCACCGAGCAACGACGAGCAGCTGTCAGCTCCCCAACATTGTAACTCTGAACTCTGCACCGCAGCACAGGCAGGGTTAGATTGGTTGAAGACATGCGCACCATCGACGTGCAGTACGCCTCAGTACACAGCGTCATCGTGCCCCCATGTAGGCAATCGGGGTGAAGTGTCTTGCCCAAGGACACAAAGCGGTTGCCGCAGGTGGGATTCGAACAGAGGACCTCTCGGCTTGCAGCCTGCACCTCTACCAACTGAGCCACCGCGCCCCCTAAATTTTCAGTGTAAAAAAAAAAAAATGTCTTAAAATTGACCGAAACGTATAAAAAAACAAAAAACACATTTCTGGATTTTGGTCCAACATTTCTAAGTCCGAACTAGGATCCCAAATTTTCAGCCTAAATATGAACCCAGGGACTTGGCTTGAACAAACTTGAATCTCACTCCGCTAAGGATGCTGCATATCAAATATCAAAAGATTCTTATTGGCAGATCTGAAGAAGATTTTTAAAGAATATTCCTCATACTGCACTAATTTAAACATCTGGGCTCCCTTGGAGAGCCCAAATATGGACCCAGGGAATTGATTTCAATAAACATGTGAAACAATCTTCCAAAGATGTTATATGTGAAATTTGAAAGCTTTTGGAGCAGTGGTTTGAGAGAAAAGTAGTCTTAAATGTTTTTTCCCATTACCCACGGTGTTAAAAAATGCTGACTCAGCACTTTTTCAAAAGTCCCAGAAAAGTACCCCATGATAAAACCAATAGCAATTTTTTTCGACCATTCCATTCTGTTGCTCCTAAGGAAGCTTCACACCATATAAAAATTTTCAGTGCCATGTAGTTTTGGAGATATGGGCGTTTTAATTTTTTTCTATTTTTAGCTCCTGCAGTTCCCATGGGGCGACAGTAAAAAAATTTGGGCATAAATTAAGTACTTATGACCCAATAAGCCCTCATATCAAATTTGGTTCAAATTTGCCTCTCGATTTGGAAAACAGAAATTTTGGGAGGGGAAAACATTCTTGCCCCTCCCATAACGACGGCAAATATAGCCCTACAAACTTCTCTTGAACAAATCCAAATCTACACCTCAAAAGGAAGCTGCACACCAAATATCAAGTCTCTGCTACTGTTGGTTAATGAGAAATTTTTTTAAGATTTTAAGATTTAAGCACACTTTTTGGGCGAGACCCTTCCAAGGGGCGAGTCAACTTGATCAAAAATCAAATTGCAATGTCATAACAAACTATTATCTCAATTATCAATTAAATTGGTTCAGTGGTTTGGGAGGAAAAGACGCAAACACCATGTTGATGGATAACGGACAGTGAGTGATCGCTATAGCTCTAATGACTGAAAGTCAGGTGAGCTAACAAATGTCTGCATCTGTCCATGTAATTTACAAATTGAGCAGTTGAAACACCAGAGGATCAAGTGAGCCTACAATGCTCAATAGATCAAATTGTCTCCAGGGATGGGGGGAGAGTAGAGGGAGTATGTTAGTGGGAAGGAAAAATGGCAAGGGAAAGCTTGTTGTTGATTTACTGTGTTGAGATAAAATCTTCTGCGTTCTTCTTTAGCCAAATTGTAGAGTTGAAAATATCAAAGTTATATTTATGGCTTACTTTAGGTTAGTGGTGGACCGATAATCGGAATTGGCACCAGCTGGTTGCAGGGCACTGGCCAATTATGACAACAGTTAAAAAACGTCGTTTTCTGGTTCTATATTTAACACTGACTATTAAAAATCTCTGATATCTGTCCATTTTCAATAAAGTTCCCCCATTAAAAATGTGTGTAGTGAAGAGCAGAATATTTAGGGATTTGCAGAGCCAAGATTTACCATTTGCAATCGGTAAAGATCGCCACAATTTCCCGGATGATCAAAGTCACTGGCCTTCAATCATGGTCTTGGACAATGTTGCATTGAGTACATGTATAAATACAAGAGGCTCTAAGGGGCCTTAATCGCTCACCTGCCAAAGTGGTTCAAAGAAGTATTTGGGATCACATTCAGTTATAGAAAAACACAAAGGAATGGATTTTAACGAACCTGAACCTAACACCCCTCCCCCCTCCCTGCTCATAGAGCCCAAATATTAAGCCAGGGATTCGAATTGACCAAACTTGAATCTGACACCCACCCTGATATGTCATGTACCAAGTATGAAAGGATTTTGATTGGTGGCTCTGAAGAAGGTTTTTAAAGAAATCACCTCACATTGCAAAGTTAACTGGTCGAGGGCTACATTATTTTTGGTGGTCTGAATATGTTCATCAAGATTTGTTTTATTACAAATTATTGAAGAGTGTCTGCAGGCTCTCTTAAATAATTTGTGATAAAACAAATTTATATTAACAAAATATTTATTGCGTTTCACTGAATATGAAACATGAGCAAGGAAAATGTTGGCTTTTGCACAGGTATCCTCATTTTTGTGAAAGCCCTGATAGTGGCTTCCAGCACTCAACCAGTTAAACTTTGGGCTCAAATAGGGAGCCAAAATATGAACCTAGGGACCCGATTTGAACAAACTTGAATCTGACCCATCCAGAGATGTTGTATACCAAATATGACAGGATTCCAATTGGTGGATCTGAAGAAGATTTTTAAAAAAAATTCCCTCAAGTTTCTTATATCCCACAGGGTGCCTAAATATCAAACCAGGGACTAGGATTGAACAAACCTTTACCCTGGGACCCAATTTGAACAAACTTGAATCTAACCTTCCTAGAGATGTTGTATACCAAATATGAAAGCATTCTGCCCACAGGGTCCAAAGAAGATTTTTAAAAAGTCGGAACTGGACCCAAAAGTTTCAGGCTATAGAATTTTTTTTTTCTTCTCAAAACTGAACAAAACATATAAACAAGAGGCCCCAGGGGGCCTTAGGCGCTCACCGAATGTTCCATACTGTTAAGACACAAATTTTATCAAAAGCTATTCTTAAGGTTCAACAGAGTAAATCTATACTCTCTGAGGATCTAAAACATGAACAGGACTGAATGGGACAATGCTGCTTATCAAATATCAAAAGATTCTGCATGATGGTTCTGAAGAAGATTTTTAAAGAATTTTCCTTGAATTGCACAAAGTAAACATTCACGCCCCCATAGTTAGCCCCAATATTTATCAAAAGACTCAATTTGAACAAACAGGAATTCAACCCATACCTAGATGCTGCATACCAAATATCTAAAGATTCTGCCCACTGGTTCTGGTGAAGAAGATTGTTAAAGATTTTTTCTTAAATTGCACCAAGTAAAAATTCACACCCCCATAGTGATTCCCAATATTGAACGGGGGATTCAATTTGAACAAACTTGAATCAGACCCATACCAAGATGCTGTACACCAAATATCAAAAGATTCTGCCCACTGGTTCTGGAGAAGAAGATATTTCCGTAAATTGCACTAAGGAAAAATTCATGCCCCTATAGGGAGCTCCAATATTGATCAAGGGACTCGATTTGAACAAACTTGAATCAGACCCATACCAAGATGCTGCATACCAAATATCAAAAGATTCTGCCCATTGGTTCTGGAGAAGAAGATTTTTAAATAATTTTTCTTAAATTGCACTAAGAAAAAATTCATGCCCCCATAGTGAGCCCCAATACTGGTTGAGGGACTCAATTTGAACAAACTTGAATCAGACCCATACCAAGATGCTGCATACCAAGTATCAAAAGATTCTGCCCACTGGTTCTGGAGAAGAAGATTTTTTAATAATTTTTCTATAATTCATACAGTGCTATCAGAGTTATGCCCCATACAGAGCCCCCAAGGGACGTGGCCATTTCATTTGAACAAACATGAATTGCCATATAGTAATGAACATCCACATGAAGTTTCATGAAATCGGACCAGTGGTTTCAGAGAAGTCATTTGAAAAATGTTCACGACGACAGATGACGACGAACAACGGACGGCAAGTGATAAGTTGAGCTTCCTTCGGTGAGCTAAAAATTCCTCATATTGACTATATTTATTTATTTATTTATTTATTTATTTATTTATTGTTGTTTAAGGTCACATACTTCTGCACAATGGCTAATCATGACCACAACATGGAGATAAAGTCAAGGTCAGTCAATCGTTTATGCCCCATGTTGCCTATTTTAGAGGACTTGCACCCCAAGCATTAGCGACTGGGTCCTATTTTACCAGTGAAACAGAGCTTGTTTACCACAGTAAACAAGCACTGCTTCACTTCCCGGGGTTCCCACGGGGGCTCATATTGACTAAGTTATAATTCGGGTAGTGCTGCCATGGTTAAGACTTTTTTCTGACCGGTTAACCAGCGTGTTTGACCGTGGTTAACCGTGGTTAACCGCATTTAAGGTACCTATATTTGTAGTGTGTTCTTGCTTCAACTGTAACTATTATATCGGGCCGGCCATTGTTATTTACATTGACCATAAATAATAATAAAGAAGTGTTTTATTTAGTCGTTGTTGTTCAATCGCCCATGTGTTTACATCAGTGCGTGTACCGGAAATCAACAGGTTTGTGGGGCCAATATGGATGAAACCATAAAAAATACAAAATCATCAAAATAACGAAAAAATAAATAATAACACATTAAATGTTTGCCAGCAATACCTGGAGAGACGTATTTATTTATTCCATGAACTCCAATTCACTGATGTGTAATGTCCAGTTATAAATTACGCACATGTGCACCAGGTAAAGTTAGTTTCAATAGCACCAACAATGCTTAAGTGGGACAACAATTTGAAAACAATTTGCGCTGTAACCTGCACATTTGTTGTATTTTTATTGGTTTTTCCGTAACATTCTCGCATTCCGGAAAAAACAACTTAATCACAACAACTGCGCAGGTTACGGCGCAAATGGTGCTCTGATTCTGAAACTACGAGCTTTCGGTCACAAACGAGCGTTGGATTTTCTTGACAGGGATGAAGAAAGACATTGGGGTGATAAACAACGAAAAACAAATAAATGCGTGTATTTTTTAAATCTTTAGTAATAATTTTCCTTTATTCTTTTATCTTATTCACCACGTGGTAACTCGTCAAAAGTTACCTATTTCCGTTTCATCCCAAACAGCCCCAAATTGGCAAAACGTAACTTGCAACTAATTCTTTTTGACTGCATATATTTAAAAATGGGGGGTGCGACTTATACATGGGCTTTAGGCAAAAGGGAGGAATTCCAGGTGTGAGTTTGGGGTGCGACTTATACACGGGGGCGACTTATACACAGACATATACGGTGAGTATAGTGAATGTAAGGTTAACCGGTTAAAACATTTTCTTGACCGGTCAAAGTTTTAACCACAGGTTAACCGGTTATCCGGATAACCGCGGCAGCACTAAATTCGGGCTCCCACAGGGAGCCCAAATATGGACCCAGGGACTTGGCTTTAACAAACTTGAATCTCACCCCCCTAAGGATGCAACACACCACATATCAAAACATTCCGACTGCTGGATCTGAAGAAGAGGATTTTTTAAGAAAATTCCTCATTTCGAACTAAGTTACAATTCAAGCTCCCACAGTGAGCCCAAATATGGACCTAGGGACATGGCTTGAACAAACCTGAATCTCACCCTCCTAAGGATGCTGCATACCAAATATCAAAACATGCCGACTGATGGATCTGAAGAAGATTTTTAAAGAAAATTCCTCATTTTGAACTACGTTATCATTCGGGCTCCCACAGTGAGCCCAAATATGGACCTAGGGACATGGCTTGAACAAACTTGAATCTCACCCCCCTAAGGATGCTGCATACCAAATATCAAAACATTCTGACTGCTGGATCTGAAGAAGATGATTTTTAAAGAAAATTCCTCATTTTGAACTAAGTTATAATTTGGGCTACCACAGTGAGCCCAAATATGAATACAGGGACTTGGCTTGAACAAATTTGAATCTCACCCCCTAAGCATGCTGCATACCCAATATCAAAAGATTCTGGCTGCTGGATCTGAAGAAGATGATTTTTAAAGAAATTTGCTTGAAATGAACTAAGTTAAAATTTGGGCTCCTATACTGAGCCCAAATATAACCCCAGGGGGCCGGTTTGAACAAACTTGAATCAGATCCACCCCACAATGTTGCATACCAAATATCAAAAGATTCTGCCTGCTGAATCTGGAGAAGAAGATTTTTTAAGAAATTTGCCTGAAATCCACTAAGTTCAAATTGGGCTCCTATACTGAGCCCAAATATAAACCCAGGGGGCCGGTTTGAACAAACTTGAATCAGATCCACCCCACAATGCTGCATACCCAATATCAAAAGATTCTGCCTGTTGGATCTTGAGAAGAAGATTTTTAAAAAATTTGCCTGAAATCCACTAAGTTCAAATTGGGCTCCTATACTGAAACCAAATATGAACCCAGGGAGCCGATTTGAACAAACTTGAATCAGATCCACCCCACAATGTTGCATACCAAATATCAACAGATTCTGCTTGCTGGATCTTGAGAAGAAAATTTTTTAAGAAATTTGCCTGAAATGCACTAAGTTCGAATTCGGGCTTCTATACTGAGCCCAAATATGAATCCAGGGGGGCAATTTGAACAAACTTGAATCAGATCCACCCCACAATGTTGCATACCAAATATCAAAAGATTCTGCCTGCTGGATCTGGAGAAGAAGATTTTTTAATAATTTTTCTATAATTCATATGGTGCTATCAAGAGTAATGCCCTATACAGAGCCCCCAAGGGACGTGGCCATTTCATTTGAACAAATCTGAATTGCCACTTAGTAATAATGAACATCCACATGAAGTTTCGTGAACCGGACCAGTGGTTTCAGAGGAGAAGTCGTTTGAAAAATGTTCACGACGACGATGACGGATGGCAAGTGATAAGGTAAGCTCCCTTCGGTGAGCTAAAAATCCAAAATAATTTTTTTCCAAATTTCGGAGTCCGAACCGAACACGAAAGTTTCAGGCTACAAATTTTTTTTCATCTCAAAATTGAACAAAACGCTTAAAAACCGAAGAAATTTTCTCCAAATTTTGGTCCAAAATTTCTATCTGAACTGGACCCATAATTTTCAAGTTAAAATTTTTTTTTCTCGTCTCAAAATTGAACAAAATCCAGAAAGAATCCCCTCCCCCAAATTCCAAATTTGGGTTAAAAATTTCGGTCCGAATCGGTGTAATAGTTTATCTTCCATCACCCTAATTATCTCCCCCACCTAATTTTTTTTTACCTTCTTTTTCATTTACATTTTTTTCTCTTGTATTCAATCTGAAACCCATTTAAGATACCATAAACAGTTGGTACTAGTTGGAAAACTTGTTAATCGTGGTTATAGAGGAGAGAATGTTTCCTTTATTTATTTTTTGGCATTTGAACTATAGCAATAAATCAATTTGCACTTATGAAGCTGGCTAACTGAAAAGAGTAAAAATATAGATAATGTAATGATAAATTTTGAGTACTAATCAGTACTCTAGAATTTATCACCATGTTGTCTATATTTATTTCATGGTCACGATATCTTCCCCCCACCACCCAAATATTTTTTTCTTGAAGACATTAAACCTAAAAAAGTCCTGAAACACTTTTATATCGCATCATGTTTCTATATGTTTGTCTATTTTTGTGTTCACATTATTTTATATTGTTGGCATAATCACTTGTTAAATCTTAAATAAACACTTGAAAGTATACAGACTGAATATAGTGGCTATGAAGCAGACAATACTATTTTGCAACCACCCATTCCCCTTGACAGCTATTATCCTGTCTGATGTAATATCTGGTTGTGTCTTACAGTTTGTGTTAACAGTTTTATATCATGGAAACAATTTATAAATTTGAATGAAATCCCAGGTTGGAGGAAGATATTGTGGTCACCATATCTCCCCCCCCTGCCCCACCCCCCCCCCCCCCCCCCCACTCCCACCTGAAATTTTTTTTATTGACGAATAATACCTGGTCAAGTCCTAAAACGCTTTTATATCATGGAACTATTCATAAATGAATGGTGGGGTGGGGGTGGGAGGGTGGAAGATATTGTGGTCACGATATCTTCCCCTCCCACCACCCCAATTTTTTTTTTCTTGAAGACATGATACCATTTCAAGTCCTGAAACACTTTTATATCACATCATGTTTCTATATGTTTGTCAATTTTTGTGTTCTCATTATTTTGTATTGTTGGCATAATCACTTATTAAATCTTGAATAAACACTTGAAAGTATACAGACTGAATATAGTGGCTATGAAGCAGATCATACTATTCTGCAACCACCCATTCCCCTTGACAGCTATTATCCTGTCTGATGTACTATCTGGTTGTGTCTTACAGTTTGTGTGAACAGTTTTATATCATGGAAACAATTTATAAATTTGAATGAAATCCCAGGTTGGAGGAAGATATTGTGGTCACCATATCTCCCCCCACTCCCACCTGAAATTTTTTTTATTGACAAATAATACCTGGTCAAGTCCTAAAACGCTTTTATATTATGGAAACTATTCATAAATGAATGGTGGGGTGGGGGTGGGAGGGTGGAAGATATCGTGGTCACGATATCTTCCCCCCCACCACCCCAATTTTTTTTTTCTTGAAGACATGATACCATTTCAAGTGCTGAAACACTTTTATATCGCATCATGTTTCTATATGTTTGTCAATTTTTGTGTTCACATTATTTTATATTGTTGGCATATTCACTTGTTAACTCCTTGCATGCTGCTGGCGGATATTCCTGCCCAGGACACAAAAGCTCTTGCCACAGAAATATGTATAATTTGGACACATTTAACCAAATTTCCACCCTTTGAAGTGAATAAATCTATTGACTAAAGATTTCTTGAAATGAATTCAGATGAATTTTTCATCAAATCTAGTCATGGCTGCTTCACAGCAGCCATGACTAGATTTGATGAAAAATATTCTGAAAATACTCAGCAGGTTAAGAGTTAAATCTTGAATAAACACTTGAAAGTATACAGACTGAATATAGTGGCTACGGAGCAGACCATACTATTCAGCAACCACCCATTCCCCTTGACAGCTATTATCCTGTCTGATGTATTATCTGGTTGTGTCTTACAGTTCGTGTGAACTGTTTTATATCACGGAAACAATTTATAAATGTGAAAGAAATCCCAAGTGGGGGAAGATATCATGGTCCCCCCCCCCCCCCCTGAATTCTTTTTTTATCGAAGACTAATACAATAGAATCCTCTTAATTGAATATCCATTTTGACAGTGAAAATTATTCAATTAACAGAAGTATACAATTAACAGGGATTTGGTCAGTTTCCTGTGTTCTGGAGATAAACTGAGCATTTATTCTATTATATCTTGTTTGACAGAGATAATAGAGCTCTGTCAAACAAGATATAATAGAATAAATGCCTGTATTGGATTTAGTGAGGCCAAAAAGGTTGATAAATAAGGGGAATTTGGTGTGTGTCACAGTAATGTGTTTGACATATTACAAAAATTTATATCCAATTAACAGGAGCTTACTCTACAACCCATATGCAATTAACAGATCAAGTTTGTACTGAAGGTATGGTAAATGATTTTGTGTTTGAAAATTATATTCAAATAACAGGGATATACAATTAAGAGATATCCAATTAAGTGGGCTCCACTGTACCTGGTAGAGACCTAAAACACTTTTATATCATGGAAACTCAGCCCTCGAAATTGGCCACAGCAATCAGTACTGCCGTGGTGAATGCTGTAGTAAATTAGTTTTACCACGCCACATCAATGCTGTGGTAACATTTTCCCCCAGATGCTCGATTTAACATATTTCAATAATGTGTATTAGAAATCAAGAGCGGCGTCCCACCCAAAATACCCTTGTGCAATACTCTTAATTATATAACTCAAGTATTGAATATCAGGACTGGCAGTTACCTGCCAGTCCTGATATTCAATGCTGGAGTTAGGAAAGGCCACATGCACTCCTCGTACTTGATTTGTGATCTTCTTTTGTTCAAACCATATTTGTTTCCAAGAAGCCAAGTGAACTAATCTTAAACTATACAAACAAGGCCATGGATTAGACATAAAGCCTGAAGCTTACAACTCATCATCTCCACATAATGTACAGAACTGATTTTCGTGTCTGTGATTGCTGTGGAAATGCCGTGGGAAATGGAATTTACCACAGTAATTGATTGCCGTGGTAAAATATTCCTAATTTCAAGGGCTGGAAACTATTCATAATTGATGACTTCAAACAAGAAAATTGTTTATTGACATTTGAAGTTCCAGGTGAGGGCAAGATATCGTGGTCATGATATCTTCCCCCGCACCCTAAATTTTTTTTCTTGAAGACATAATACCTTGTAGAGTCCTAAAACACTTTTATATCGCATCATGTTTCTATATGTTTGTCAATTTTTGTGTTCACATTATTGTATATTGTTGACATATTCACTTGTTAAATGAATAAACACTTGAAGCTTGATGACTGTTAGTTATCATGGTCATGTTATCTTCCCCACACCTGAATTCTTTTTATTTTTTTTTATTAAGACGTAATGCCTGGTTGAGACCTAAAACAGTTTTAAATAATGAATAAAAATTTAAAAAAAAATGATTTCACACAAGAAATTTTTGTTTTACTTTTGATGGTCACGATATCTTCTCCCCAAACACCTGAAACTTGACCTTTTTGAATAATTTATTGAAAACTTAGTACCTAATAAGTTTTCCACCTGGTACCAACCATTTATGGTATCTCAAAAGCAAAGGAAAAAAAATTCAGGTGGGGGGGGGGGGGGGGGGGGGGGGGGGGGGTAAGATAATAAGGGGGGGGGGGGGGAAGATATCGTAGCACACCAGAACCGAAACTGGAAGGCTAATTTTTTTTTTTTCGTATCAAAATTGAAGAAAATGGATTAAAAAAAAATGAAAATTTTTAATCTGAAGATTTCAACCATCGGAATCGGCGGAGAAATAATCCGTAATGAGTTCATAGCAAGTTATGTTTATTTATTAGTTATTTATTGATGTTTAAGGTCACATACTTATGCACGATGGCTAATCATGACCGTGACAGTTTTACGGGTGGAGGAAGCCAGAGTACCCAAAGAGAACCACCGAGCAGCTGCCAGCTCCCCTACATCGTAACTCCGCACTGCAGCACAGGCAGGGTTAGATTGGTTGAAGATATGTGCATGTTTTTTCCATTACCAACAGTGTTACAAAATGCTGACTCAGCACTTTTTCAAAGTCCAAAAAAAGTACCCCACGATAAAACCGATAGCAATTTTTTTTTTACCATTCCATTCTGTTGGTCCTAAGGAAGCTTCACACTAAATAAAAATTCTCAGTGCCATGCAGTTTTGGAGATATGAGTGTTTTAAATTTTTTCTATTTTTAGCTCCTGTGGTTCCCATGGGACAAGAAAATTTTTTTTTGCATAAATCAACTACTTATGTCCCAATAAAATCTCATATCAAATTTGGTTCAAATCAACCTCTCGGTTTGGAAAATAGAAAATTTTGGCTTGGCAAAAATTCTTGCCCCTCCCATACCGATGGCAAATATAGCCTCTAGAACTTCTCTTGAACAAATCTGAGTCTACACCCCAAAAGGAAGCTGCACACCTAATATCAAGTCTCTGCTACTGCTGGTTCATGAGAAGATTTTAAGATTTAGGCTTGGAATGGAAAGTGTAACTTGTAGGAATACCGTAATGTTCTGCACATTTCATGCAGAGTACATTAGGCATAATTTTAGTCAACTTCAGCATCCTAGTGATGGAATCAAGTGATTTGCATAGTGTTGTATCAAGGAGTAAATTGTCTTCAGGCATGCCGAGTCATCTTGTGTGGACTGTGTCTTAGTCAGTTGCCACCAGGTTTTCTCACTTGGGTGGGACAGTCTGAGTAAGTCAGCTTCTTTTCTTTCCGAAGCCCCACCCGGATTTTTTTTTATTGGGTGGGGCCACGAAAAAAAAAACGAAAAAAGAAAAAAAAAAAAAAAAAATTAATAATAATAATCTTTGTGTAATATCTTTATAATATGATGTTGTTATATACATTTAATATGTTCTTGTTATAAAATACTATTCATTGATATACTTATATATATTCATACACTTATATTATCTTTATATACTTATAAATACATACTTATATATATCTTTATACACTTATATATGTATATACTTATATGTATGTGTACTTATATAAATATACACTTGTACATATTATATTCTTAATAAATACTTGAAATATCTTCAATAGTTCTTCATTTTGTTTCCATATGCATGTATCTATTTCACTTAAAAAACTTTCCATGTTATGGGAAAGAGAAACAACATACTCAAGGATTTGTGTGCACAGACATTTTATTCAAGATACTTCCAGGTCATTGACAGTTCTACAAAAAGTATACATATACTTCACATTTACAATAATAATGACAAGATCTTTTATCACTTTAAAAGACTTCTACTTACATTGGAGTTCACAGGAAACACCACAGACCTGCTCATGGTTAACACATGGTTCAGCCCTGAGGTTGGGCATGGGTGTTATTCTATCGAGAATGGGAGGGAAGAGGGTTTTTGAAGTGACTGTGCACATCTTTGCTCTATTGTGTTTCCAACTGAGATGTTGACATGAATGTTACAGGGTGGGGGATGGGGGGGGGGGGGGGGCACATAATATATTTTGGGGTGTGTCGGGAAAACAATGGCTACAAATACCAGATGGTCACAGTGGTTTTGAATCTTGGTGGACTAGGGGTGAGGTTTGATAGGATTGGGGACATTGTGTGTCTGTGTCCAGCCGCAAGATCTCACTCCCCCAACTTGGCATGTCAATTGGGGGGGGGGGGGGGGGGGGTGAGAGCTTGGCCGGGCACAGGCACACAAGGATATTTTTCCAAGCATGTTGGGAACATAGTGGATACAAATGCAAAAGGGCCACACAAGTTCTGCATCTCAAGTGGTGGGGCAAAGGGTTGAGGTTGAATAGGACTGGGCCAATTATGTGCCTGTGCCCAGCCCCCAACTGGCATGCCCATCTGGGGGAGGGGGTGTGGCTTAACTGGGCACAGGTACACAATATTCAAGCATCCTGAGAAAACAGTGCCAACAAATGCCAGATGGTCACACAGGTTCTGCAACTTGTTGGGATGGAAGTGACGTTGGATAGGACTGGGGACATTGTGTGCCTGTGCCCAGCCCCCACTCCCACCCCCCACCCCCAATTGGGCACAGGTTCAAACAATATCTTTCCAATCATGTGGGAAAACAGTGGCTACAAATGCCAGATGGTCACAAGTTCTGCATTTCAGTGGGGTGGGGGGTGAGGTTGGACATTGTGTGCCTGTGCCCAGCCCTAAGACCCCACTCCCCCAAATGAGCATGCTAGTTGGGGGAACGGGAGTGAGTGTTTGGCTGAGCACATCCACACAAGAACATTTTTCTAAGCATGTTGAGAAAACAGTGGTTACAAATGGTCACTCAAGTTCTGCACCTCAAATGAGGGAAGGAGGGATTGGGGGAAGGGGGGGGGTGAGGTTGGATTGGTCTGGGGACATTTCCTTCATGGACCTGTGTTCAAGTTGACAATTTTTATAGGGATTTGCACGTCAGGAAAGTCAGGGGTGGGGGAGGGCAAAACACAACACATGCACTTCTGTAGGTAAGTTTGCGTATCATTTCAGCAATACCAGTTGAGGATAACAGTTGTAATGCCATAACATTTCTATATGAAGTTCAGGGAGAAGAAAAATGGACAAGGAACAATCCTCATGTGCATGCAGATGCAGGTCAGGGATGCAAGTTCAAGGGGTTGGGCACACAATGCTATCTTTTCAGGCATGCTGGGATAACAATGCAGGTATAATTGGTCACACAAGTTCTGCATCTCGACCAGCTAGTGTGGGGAGGCAGTTGGATTGCAATGGGAACATTTCCTTCACCTATCTGTTTCAACTTTAATATTGAACATTTGCTAAGAGATATGCAGGTATGGAAGGTAGAGGCAAAACACAACCCTTACACCTCTGTAGACAAGTGTGGGTGGGTTTGGGAGATCAGCAAAATCGGTTGGGGATAAGGCTTATAGATAGCATCATAACTTTTCATGGAATTCAGAGGAAGAGAACAATGACCATGTATCATACATCTGTAAGGTGGAGTGTATGTTGTGTGGCACTGTTGGGGTGGGGTAGCAGGGATCTTTGAAGCAACTTGACATATATTCTATCTACTTTGCTGCAAAGTTGAAACTTTGTTGATAATACAAGAAGGACAAGGAACTGCATGCAAGGCAGGGGTTGGTGTTCAAGAGGGCTGGGCACAAAATATTTTTCCAAGCATGTTGGGAATAAAATGCAGCTACAAATGCCAAATGGTCACACAAGTTCTGCATCTTGAAAGGTTGGGGTGGTGGTGGTTGGGGGGCTCTGTGGAAATTTGGATAGGACAGCGAACATTTCCTCTATTTATCTGTTTTAACATTGAAAATTTGTTGGAAAGATATGCAGGTCAGGAATGTGGGGGTGAAATAACCCCTACACTTTTATCAGCAAGTCTGGGTGGAATGGATGATCAACTGTGATACCAATTGGGGATTAGCCTTCAAATCCATAATTTTTCATCATAAAGTTCTGGAAGGAATAAAAACAATGCATATATGCATGGCCATGTTTCATATATTGGTACATACATCATTAAGATGGAGTGTACGCAGAATGGCAATGGTATAGGGGGCAGTCTTTGAATTGACTGGGCACACATTCTCTCTACTTTGCTGCTAAGTCTGAACTGAGATGCTGACATTGACAATACCAGAAGGGCCAAGAACAATCCTTATCTGCATGCAAGGCAGGGTATGGAGTTCAAGTGGAATGATAATTTCCAAACAATTTGCATTTTCGTTAGAACTGGTAAGTTTTGAAATTTTCCCTCAGTTCGGTTTCGGTTCATTCTTGGATAAAAAAAAAATAGGTTTTCAGTTTCGGTTTTTGTAACACAATATATATTTTCCATACTTTATGTATTAAACTTGGACAGGATAGTACTAAAACATGTTAAATAACAAACAAGTGAACTTGAAATGAAATAAAACTTTCTTGTAAATTCGATGAACAACAAGCAAATTCAGTGAATTCATGTCTCCCGCTGGGCAGCAGTTTCAAGTGGAATTAATGCATCCAGCGGAATATAGTTGAGTTGCAAGTAGAAGTTATTTAGAAGAGACAGAACAGACAGTGCTTCAGACAGTGGTTATGATTTATTTTCACGGAGGTCACTGTCAAAGCAAGTGAAGTGATGTGGAGTATAACTGTGAGAATCACTAATGAAAGTGTCAATGACACTGTAGCTTAACTTGTGTGTTGTGTTTGATGAAAAGGATAATGTTCAATGTTTATGAAAGGATTATGAAATAAGACAAGAATTGTGATAATTGAGAATTTGTTCATTTCTGTTCCCTGTATGCTATGTTTATGATAAAAATAACAAGAGGTGTACACTGTACAAAAGAGCTGAGGGGGTGGGTTAATATGACCTCACAGTTAATATATGTGGCCCTCACAGTTAATGTACATCAACAAAAGTTACCAAGTTACAGTGAAATTATTCCAAAACGAGTCATCCTATCAAGTTACACTGAAATCCCTTCATAAATATGGCCTGTAGACTGTGCTAAAGGTTTTATTTAATCTTATTTGTTTTACAAGGATTGGCGAACAATTTATTCAACTTATATTAACGCCTCTCCTTGGCCCAATGGCGTGGGTGTGTGGGATGACCTTCATAGCGGCAACTTCGTGGCCTAGCTCTTCTCGAATACTACGGGGGGATTTTCGCCTGCACAGAGTGTGTCTCTCTCCGCACAGAGGACAGCCATTTTACGTCCCCACCCAATAGGACGATACGCTGTGACCGCATCAACCCCACAATTGATGCTGACAGAGAGTGTTCGGACACCTCGAGAACTTTCCCTGACCGAGGATCGATCCCGGGACCTCTGGCATGAGAGACCAGCGCACTTATCCACTCGGCCATCATCTGGAGTGATCCTACGAAGTAACAATGAAATCCCTTCATAAATATGACCTGTAGACTGTGCCAAAGGTTTTCGGGCTGCGGGCCCCTGCAGCCGTCACAGTTGCCCAATCATGTCGAAAAGTGGAGGTTCTCATCTAGACATTATATGAGGTCAACCTACCAAGTTACAATGAAATCCCTTCATAAATATGACCTGTAGACTGTGCTAAAGGTTTTCGGGCTTCGGGCAGCCATCATGGTTGAATGATAGCAACCAAAGGGGACAATCTCATCTGGAGTGATCCTACAGAGTTATAATGAAATCCCTTCATAAATATGACCTGCAGACAGTGCTCAAGGTTTTCGGGCTTCGGGCACTTGTAGCCATCACAGCTGACCAATCACGACCAAAAGGGGATGTCGTCATCTAGGCATTATATGGAGTCAACCTAACAGGTTACAATGAAATCCTATAAATATGACCTTTTGCCTATGCTAAAAGTTTCTGGGCACAGGCACCCATCAAGGCTGAATGATCACGACCAAAATGGGATATTCTCATCTAGACATTATTTGGAGTCATCCTATCAAGTTACAAGGAAATCCCTTCATAAATATGACCTGTAGAGTGAGCTAAAGGTTTTCAGGCTTTGGGCCCCTTTAGTCGTCACAGTTGCCCAATTATGTCCAAAAGGGTGGGATGGGACATCAGTAATAATGGCTGGGGATAAGACTTATCTGTATACAAGGTGAGGAATGTAGGGAACGAAACCAACCCTTACACACCTATAGACAAATCTGGGTGGGATGGGACATCAGTAATAATGGCTGGGGATAAGACTTATCTGTATTCAAGGTGAGGAATGTAGGGAATGAAACCAACCCTTACACTTCTATAGACAAATCTGGGTGGGATGGGACATCAGTAATAATGGCTGGGGATAAGACTTATCTGTATTCAAGGTGAGGAATGTAGGGAACGAAACCAACCCTTACACTTCTATAGACAAATCTGGGTGGGATGGGACATCAGTAATAATGGCTGGGGATAAGACTTATCTGTATTCAAGGTGAGGAATGTAGGGAACGAAACCAACCCTTACACTTCTATACACAAATCTGGGTGGGATGGGACATCAGTAATAATGGCTGGGGATAAGACTTGTTTTGCAACAACTTTTTTTCATGAAGTTCACGTTAGAGATCAATAAATGTATGTATGGCCATGTATCAGAAATCTGTGAGGTGTAGTTCTGAAGGGTGGTACTGTTGTAGAGGGGGAGGTGCAGGATTTAGGGTTTGAACTGACTGGTCACACATTCTCTCTATTTTGCTGCCAAACTGGGTCTGAGATGTAGAGATGGGCGGTTAACCGAAAATTTGGTTTGGGCTTGATTTTGTTATCAAAACCGAAACCGAAACAATTACAGAAAACCTGCCGTCATGGTTTTCAACTTCAATGTTGAAAAATAGGCCGATGAAATCGTCAGATGAGTACCCATATGCGCAACTAGTGGAAAGCTGTATGATGGAGGGCCACCCTGGATGCCAACATTATGTACACCATACATGGTATGGGTACATATAGAAATGGATTGGAAGAGTGCCTAATTTGATGGATATAGGGTTAATATCTCCGGATCAAATTACTAGATTTACATAAAAAAAAATACAGCACAGCACATCAGTAACTTGAATACATATATAAAGTGACTTGATAATTGGATTAATATTTATTGAGTTATCGCATGCCGAAGAAATGGATTGAAGCAGTTCTCAATTTGAAGGATAAAGGGTTAATATCACAGGATCAAATTATCAGATTTACACCAAAAACTATACAACTTGGCCATCAGTAACTTGAATACATATATGAAGTAACATGACAAACGGATTGATATTTTTGGAGTTATCTCATGCCAAAGGGATTGGAAGAATTCTCAACTTGAAGGATAAAGAGTTAATATCTCAAGATCAAATTATCAGATTTACACCAAAAACTATACAGCTCGACAGTTCAGTAACCTGAACACAAATATAAAGTAACTTGACAATCCAAGCAATATTTTTCAAGTTATCGAATGCCAAAGAAATGGATACGGATGCCGGACGGACAGACGAAGGATGGACGAACGCCGGATGGCCACCCCAGATGCTGGCATAATGTGTACCATACATAGTATTTCAAAGTCCCCAAAAAGTACCCCATGATAAAACCGATAGCAATTTTTTTTTTACAATTCCATTCTGTTGGTCCTAAGGAACCGTCACACCAAATAATGATTTCTCAGTGCCGTGTAGTTTTGGAGATATGGGTGTTTTAATTTTTTTCTATTTTTAGCTCCTGCAGTTCCCATGGGGCAATGGGAAATCTTTTTTGCATAAATTAAGTACTTACGACCCAATAAGCCCTCATATCAAATTTGGTTCAAATCTACCTCTCGGTTTGGAAAAGAGAAATTTGGGACGGGGCAAAAATTTTTGCCCCTCCCATAAAGAAGGCAAATATAGCTCCTCGAACTTCTCTTGAACAAATCTGAGTCTACACCTCAATAAGGAAGCTGCACACCAAATATCAAGTCTCTGCTACTGCTGGTTCATGAGAAGATTTTTTAAGATTTAAGCACACTTTTTGGGCGTGGCCCTACTGAGGGGCGAGGCAACTTGATTTGAACAAAATCAAAATGCGATGTCATAACAAACTATCTCAAATATCAAATTAATTTGGTTTGCAAAAAGACGCAAACACCATGTTCACGGACGACGGATGGTGAGTGATCACTATACCTCCTCTGACTGCAAGTCAGGCGAGCTAACAAATACGGATGGAATGCTGGATGTAACAAAGAACAGAGGCAGCAATACACAAAAGTCTCATCTAGACATCATACTGAGTTATCCTTCAAAGTTACAATGAAATCACTTAATAAATATGAACTGTAGACTGTGCTAAACAAGTCTCAGTCACAGGCTTGTGCAGCCATCATGGTTGACAGATCACGGCCAGAATAGTTTTCATCTAGACATTATACTGAGTCATCCTACCAAGTTACAGTGGAATCCCCTCATCAATAAGACATGTAGACTGTACTCAAGGTTTTCTGGTTTAGGGCTCGGGCAGCCATCATGGTTGACAGATTGCGACAATGAGGGAAAGTTCTCATCTGGACATTATACGGCGTCATTGTACAAAGTTACAACAAAATCCCTTCATAAATACGATTTAGCAGCCCCAACCCCCCCCCCCCCCCCCTCACTTTCTACATGTTGAAAGCAAGGTGCCCTATCTGTGTTCAAGCCTACTCCCTCAGTTTTAAAAGTTGGTGGTGCACAGATGAAGTGAAATTAGGTGAGTAGAAATGTGTTGTCATTACCTGGAGGACGATGTAGATTTCCTTTTCTCATCCAACGTTCAAAAAGTTAAAAAATTTATAGTAATTTATATATTTTTTATACTTACCAATGACCCAGACATAGCTGGTGCTAACTTTTAAAGAAAACATGTCCTGAATGGCCCTCCATACTTCACCTCTACTGCGCATGCGCAGTGTCAAGGACGTCCCAAAATTGGCGCCATAATCATTCTTATAACCAGTGCCTGGTAAGAGCTATGTACTCAGCGGGGAGGTATGAGTTCCCAACTCCTGGGAGGGCCATCCCCGTCTGGGTCATTGGTAAGTATAAAAAATATATAAATTACTATAAATTTTTTAACATTTTTATACTGTACCAATGACCCAAACATAGCTGAATAGTAAAAAGGCTGGAGGGCCTAGGACATAGAGGAAATTCCAATAAGCTCAATTATATAAAATAGAGTCATCCCCTCGAGGGGAAAAGGAGTATTAGGCCTTACATGTATCTTTCTTATTTATGATAAATTAGAAAGACACAACACCTTCCATAATTGAGCATCATAACAACCATGTACTCTATTAATATCCAGTACAATCCTTATACTAATAATTTTTAAAGTAAGCCAATAAATAAAGTTAGTCAAGAGAATAGAGACTCTTTATACTCCTTAAAAGTGTCTGAGGATTGTATAATAACACCCGTTTGACACGTGATATATTCAAAAGCTATACTTTAAAAACTATGACCTGAATGAATTTTTAAAACATAAACTTATCACTTAAAAAACCATCCCAGTAACAGCTCAGAATTACTAACTCCGGAGGAGGTATCCCCTTGTTTTCATAATAAAACAGGTGACCCAAGGGAACACCCCCCCCCCCCCCCCCCTTCTCCTTGCCCTGGGTCAAATAGCCCAGAGCGAAGAGGGCAGCAGGACGGAGTCACAGCCGGAACAGAAAGCCTACCTAGCTATAGTAGCAACTGTTAAGTGAATGACATTCTGAGCAGTAGATAACAGACCTAACAATGGAGGCCTCCAGAAATGGACTCAATATTTCTGAGATAAAAATTCATGAATGTGGATGGCTGAGCCCAATGTGCAGCCTTCATAAAATCTATAATAGCGACACTATTAATGTAAGCCCAAGATGTAGAAAGAGCTCTTACTTCATGAGCCGAAATCTCAAGCACAAACTGCTGAGTTAATGATATACCATAAGCAGTACCGATAGTTAATTGAATCCATTAGCAATAGAATGGAGCGTAATGTCCTTCTATTAGGCATCAAAGACAGAAGAAGCTTACGTCCTTACTAACAAACTGATATCTGTTTATAAATACGTAAACTCTAACCGGACAGAGTAAAGGCCTTTGCCCGTACGAAGACGGAAGGACCTTAATAACAATAGGTTCCGGATATTTATTAGGAGCCCGATTCTTAACCAAAAATCCAACATTAGTAGTAAAGGAAATAGTGTTTCCGATACTACGAAAGTGAGAATCGTCCACCGATAGTGCATGAAGCTCACTGACTCTTCAGTAGAAGAGAAGACTAAGAGAATTACTGTCTTAAAAGGTCAGAATTTGAAAACTACTGTTTCCAAAGGCTCAAATGATTACTTAGGTAAATAAGAACCGAAGCTAAATTCCGTATAGGAATATAATCTAAGGATTCTAGGTCTATTTATCGAAAAGTTTCTAACTGACTTAGATAAAGAGACATTAGACTCAATTGTTAACTATCAAAGAGTGCATAGGTATGAGATAACATAGACCTATAACCTTAATAATAACAGGCTGCAGTTGATCTTGTCAAACAAGTATACTAGAAAGTTGCAATGTCTAGTATGGAGGGATCAAAAATATCAACATAATGATCCCGACACCAACGACGGAAGAGCCTCCACTTTAGCCGCATAGTATAGCGAAGAAGAGGTTCTCCTACAGTAAGAAATCGCGTCCATAGCTCGTCCTGTACAATGCTTGCCGTGCAAGAAGGACCACACAACGGAATACGTGAAGGTTGAGACCTTGCGGGTTGTGATGAAGTTGACACGATTTCCCCAGCGAAAGAAGATCCTCTCATGGAGGAAGTTTCGCGGTAAGTCCCACAGTAGACACCTGAGTAAATTTACCCACTGTCTCTGTGAAGACAGAGATGCTATCAACAGAATTGTATTGTGGATGTTTATCTTAGCAATACTAGCTGAATCAACAGCGCTGGGGGATACGCGTATCCTATTATTCCGTCCTATTAGATCAATAGAGCGTTAACAACATAAGCTCAGGGATTCGGACATGGAAACACATACGTCTGCAATTGAATAGTGAGTTGTGTCGCAAATAAATTATCATTGGGTGCTCCCATTGATAGCAAATCTGATTGAATACTTGTTTGTTGAGAGTCCATTCTGACGGCAACAAGCGACCCTTACGTGAAAGGGAGTCTGCTAATACAATCAGACGACCCGGAATATGACGGACCGAAGCAGAACTTGGTGTACTATGACAAACAGAAGGATTCTTTCCGTTAAATTGAATAACGGAATCGAATGAGTGCCTCCCTGGTTCCGGAGATACGCAACTACTGTCGTATTAACGGACAGGATTTGGACATGCATTTCTGAATAATGTTCATCCAATGACATAGTGCAAGCCTAAATAACATCATTTCCTGGAAGTTAAGTGCTTGCCTAGAAACTGCGGAACCCAAAGACCCTGGCACTTCGAATCCGTTGGGATCAATATTGTACCCCAACATGTTTGACTGGCATCCGTCATAATCATAAAACTCGGATCCGGCAACTGCAGTGGCACTCTCTTGAGTCAACCACCGAATGTTTGCCCCAGCCTGAATCTCTTGCTACACTTGATAGACAAGAGAACGTGTATATCGAGCAATTCATAGATTGCTGAAAAGTTGCTGTCGAAGAGAAGCTTCTCCGAGACCGAAGCGACTCAGAGAGTTCTTCACCTTACTATCCACGCGCATGGATGTAGCCAGGGCTGCATCACGTCTAACCAACTCCAGGTTACCACTGAAGGGCGGAGTTATACGTGGAAAAACTACTGCCCTTGAAAGAAATCACATTGAGGATCATATCCTGGAATTCTTTCTCTTGAAGACGTAATGATAATGCCTCAGTAAGGTGGTCTGCGTATGATAAAGCGTCTAAGTTAAGCCTCTTAGACAACATTGTCGTTTCCAACATCGTGGTTGGAATTGACATAGACGGCGAAAAAGATAATTCCCAGTCTTCAGCACCGCCGTCTAGACGCATATGAACTCTCGGTATGCCCTGTTCTGCCAATATAAATTATTTCCTAGAATTGAAAAAAAGGCAGAATAGAGCATTGCGGACAAGAAACTAGACTATCATGCTTGGTAGCAAGCTTATATATAGCGTCGTTAAATAATTCGAATGTTCTAAAGACATTATTGGACTGTGTCGGTAAGTCAGGGACAATGTCCCTGAACCGATCCAAACTCCGTGTCCAATGACGCTATTAGTCTCTTATCCAGCATCGCAGCAATGTAGTCCGACGGAACAACCTCTGGAAGATAATGCCGGAAGAAATGTATGGCAGCTTCTGCTGTTCCGAAAGGGAAAGCTCGAAATCGTCCGAATCCCTTTCGCCATCCTGTCGGACCCTATAAAGTGTTCGGTCATCCGAACCTGATGCAACAGCAGAGCGCACCGACCCAGCGCCGTCGGATTATTCCTGATCCGACTGAGAATTTGTTGTTTGGTTGGATGCTGCGATAAACTGTGCTATTTTGGATAGCATGTCCGTCACTGAGGCCTGTGGAGAAGCGGTCTTACAATGCATTGCCGCTGGAAGCTCCGTGTTTGTTACCCCATGCATACTTCTATTATGCGAGCGAACGGAGTGTATAGGCCTCGTGTCCCTTGGCTACCGGATGGCGTGACCTGTTTGCCGTGGAATCACTGAATGACGAAGCCAGCCGGATACTCGAGGTCCCGTAGCCAATGTGCGGTCGTGTGCGCTGCTGTAAGGATGAGGAAGCATTATCGACAGTCTCTCGGACTGTCAATATAACAGAGCGTCCCAAGCGACGGACATATGCTCCGAAAGCGAAATATCTGTACCACAACATCCGGTGCCATATGTTGTCGTACGAGAGAGGGACCTCTCTCGCTCGCAGCCCGGAAGGACCTGGACGAGCTAGGAACCGGACTAACAGGCTTCCTCCGATCTGTCCTCTAATCCATCGTCACTGGGTGTGTACTAAAGTCTATTATAGTGCTCGCATCACCCAAAACTCCTTCCTAGACTGCAACGGACGAACCCGACTGTCAAACCATTCGATGAATGGACGCTACATCGGGTGAGCTAGCGAATGTCAACTGTGTCGATCCTACTAGGGACCTCTTAGGCGATTGACGTATTCCATGAGCACTTATTGACGCTAGCTCTTCATTAACTATGACGACAGAGGCACACTTTTGAAAGACATCTCAGTAACTTTGCGAACAAGAAACCAAACATGCTTGTTAATAGCAAGCATATAATAATATATATTGCGTCGTACAATAATTCGAAAGTTTGTGTGACATTATTGGACTGTGTTGGAACTGAGGGACGATGTCCCTGAACCGAACCAAAAATTTCTGTGTCCACCGACGCTATCAGTTTCTTATCCAGCATCGCAGCATTCTGGTCCGACGAAAGAACCTCTAGAAGATAAAGTCAGATGACATACACAGCAGCTCATGTTGTTCCGAAAGGGAAAGCTCGAAATCCTCCGAATCCCTTTCGGCATCCCGTCGGACCGGATGAAATTTTCGGACGTCCGTACCTGCTTCCGCGGAGCATCCCGACCCAGCGTCGTTGGATAATACATAATGCGACAGAGATTCTGTCGTTGCTGGGGATGCTGCGATAAGCTGTGCTATTTGGGATAGCACGTCCGTCACCGAGGCCTGTGCAGTAGCGGTCTTACAATGCTTTGCCGCTGGAAGCTCCGTGTACGTTGACTCCCGCACACTTTCTTATGCGAACGTCCGGAGTCTGCAGGCCTCGTGTCCCTGGCTACCGGATGGTGTGACCTGGTCGCCGATGATTCTCTGACTGGTGAAGCTGACTGGATATCCGAGGTCACGTAGCCAAGAGCGGTCGTGTGCGCTACCATGAGGATGAGGAAGCCTTATTGACAGTCGCTCCGGACTGACTATATATCGGAGCGTCCCGAGCGGCGGACATATGCTCCGAATGCGAAACATTTGTACCACAACATCTGGGGCCAGATGTTGTTGTACGAGAGAGGGGCCTCTCTCGCTCGCAGTCCGGATGGACCTGGACGAGCTAGGAGCCGGACTAAAAGGCTTCCTCCGTTCTCTCCTCTAATCCGCCGTCACTGGGTGTGCATTTGGTTGATTTATAGTGCTCGCATCGGACGAACCCGGCTGCTGAACCATTCGATGAATGGATGCTACACCGGGCGAGCTAGCGGACGTCAAAGGCCGTCGAACCTACTAGGGTCCTCTTAGGCAATTGACGTATTTACATGAGCACTTTTCCGCTAGCTCTTCATTAATTGTGACGACGGAGGCACACTTTTGGAAGACATCACGGATACATCACCCTGTTCCTGATCGTCTGAAATAGAGATTGATAAAGTAGAGTGACCCTGCGGGGAAAGGACCGGAATGGCCAATTCCCCACTAACATACCGTGACACATGCTTCCCATGTTGTCATCGAAAATAACACATACAGAACAGGAGTTAGTGCGAGTACACTGACTACATATACAATGATTATGAAAGTCAGAGGAAGATTTCCTCTTATTACAATTGAACAATATCCTTTCATTGTGAAAAGAAAACAAAGTCCTAGTACTCGCACCAACCCCTGACAATCAAAATACATAATAACATGATCCATTAACATTGAAAAAATGAAAGTGTCAATGACACTGTAGCTCAACTTGACAAACTTGAACTTGATAGTTATAAATGAAATGGCAAAATTGAAGATCATTGGTACCAATGTTATTTGATGAAATTTCAACATAACAGCATTGTGTGTGCACAACGTCAAGAGTAATCCATGCATTTTTAAATGTAAACTGTAAGACTGGCTAAAGGAAGAATGTTGATACACAAATGCAGTATGTTCAGAGGTTATTGTAAATGGCAACTTTTTTTCACAGAAATGAATGCTTATCAATAGCTCTTATCTAAAGTTCTTGCCTAATGAGCACACCAAGTTAAAAAACAGTCCTATGATAAATGTGGCCTGTAGGCCAGGTCAAAGAATGTTGATGCACAAATGCAATAAATTCAAACATCGTTGCTAACAGCAACAGTTTTTGATGGAAATGAAAAGAAAATCAATAGCTCCTATCTTTGTCACCCTGCATAAGCATACAAAGTTTCAAAACAACCTGATAATGAATGTGTCCTCTGAGGCATGCCAAAGGAAGATGTTAATGCACAAAGTAGAAGGTTATTGCTTGTGGCAATGGGTTTTTTATGGAAATTCATAAATATACCCTGCAGAGATTGCAAAAGGGATAAGTTGATGCACAAATGCAGCAAGTTCAGAGGTTGGTGATAACAACAATATATTTTTATGGAAATGGAAAAAAAAACAATAGCTCACATCTAGAGGTCACACGGAACACACATACCAAGTTTCAAAGTGATCCGATCATAAATGTGCCCTGAAGGCCGTGTTAAAGGGAAATATTGAGGTCTGATTAAACTAAGTTCAAAGGTCAACATTTTTTGACAGAAATGGACGAAAATCGACACCTCCCATATAGATGTCACCCCACACAAGCTCACCAAGTTAGCAAGCGATCCAATCATAAATGTGCCCTGCAGGGTGTGTCAAAGGGAAATATTGATGCTTAACTGCACTAAGTTTTTACTAAGTTCATTGAAGGTCATTGCCAGTGGCAACATTTTTTGACGGAAACCGAAGAAAATCGATAGCTCCCATCTAGAGGTAACCCCAAACAAGCATGCCAGGTTTCAAAGCAATCCGATCATAAATGTGCCCTGTAGGGCGTACAAAAGGGAAATATTTAGTTTGGACTAAACTAAGTTCTAAGAACGTTGGCCGCAGCAACATTTTTGGATGGAAATGGACGAAAATCGATAGCTCCCATCTAGAGGTCTCCCCAAACAAGCATGCCAGGTTTCAAAGCAATCCGATCATAAATGTGCCCTGTAGGGTGTACAAAAGGGAAATATTGTGGTCTGACTAGACTAAGTTCTAAGAATGTTGGGTGTGCCAAAGGGAAGTATAAATTTTATAGTATTTAAATTTCCTTTCTTATTATACCTACCGAAATTGTTTACTACAGGCTTGCACTACAGTGGAAGAACCTAACTCAGATAAAATACTCTCTATTTTAATCTTTCCCAAGATTTGGGAAAGAAAAGTGGTGTAAAAACACCACGAAAAAATAAGCCAAAACTGGGTTGAGCGTCATCGGCACACACCCAGTATGGGACGCTCTTCCATAGTACAAATCCACAACTTCCGTAAAACAGTGCGTAATGCGTCAATTCATCATTCTTTTGATTCCGAACAACACAGGAGTTATGCGATTAGCGGGGAGGAAGGCTTCTTACCCGAATAAGAAGATGGGAGGGCCTCCATGTAAACAATTTCGGTAGGTATAATAAGAAAAGAAATTTACTATAAAATTTATACTTCTTATCAACCTACCTCAATTGTTAACTACAGGCTGAATAGACAAAAGGCTGGAGGGAATCACATTACCAACCCACACATAACTCAATAGCACTGGGACCGTGGACAGAGGAAGAGATCCCTAGGCCTATCAAACCATAGCATCACAAACATTAGAAAAGACAATGAAAGATGAGGCATATGGTGACGTGCGACACACAGGTAGAAAGGGCAGTAACAGCACAAAGCTGGAACTGACCCTGAAAAAAGCTGAAAGGCTGGGATAGACAACAGCCTGAGCCGAAGAAAGAGGGCCCCAAGGTTCTCTGTCGGCTCCTGCAACTGTCGCAGATAAAAGGAGAATGTAGCATTTCTCCAGAAGGCTGCCAGAATAACATCTGTCATCCGACAACATGACAGAGTTATTAAAAGAGGAAGACAATGCACGCACCTCGTGGCAGAAAAAACAATTGGTAAAACAATCACCAATAGCTAGACGAGCGGAAGCTGCACGAATAGCAAGACAAATCCATCAAGAAATGGATGCAGGAGAGATCTGGCATGTGAGAGAATGCATATTCATCCAGGATAAAGGCGTGAACGCCCCCACCCCCAAGCAGAGCAGCGCCCAAGAAAGTGACCATCTTGGAGGAAACTGCAAAGTCCTAGGCCTTTTCAAGGAAAAGAGCTGAACAAGCTTGGAGAGGCAAGGATGAGTGTCGAAACAATGCGGTATCACTTATGAAAAAATGTCTCCCAAGCATGGACATGTACCCATTGCCGGAGACCCCCAGAAACAAACATATACCAGAAACTCCGCAAGTGGTGTGATCGAAGGAGTGACAGAAGCAACAGAGTGATCGCAGACCATCGACAGAAGAACCTTCCACTTATCCACAGAGGCTAAACCAGTGGAGTGAGTGCCTCCTTGAAGAAGAAAAGCAACTCCACTGCGTGTCTCGAAAAACCACTACAGAGGAGACAGGACCCGATAAAAGACATGTGCGAAGACACAATGAAGTCGGGTCAATGTAAAACCTCCTCGGGCGACTTTGGCAAAGAAAGTCGTGAGGTAGAGGGAGACATGCCGGAACCGCCGCTAACAGAGAGCGGAGCAGATTGATCCACACCCACCGAGGCGACGGGTGTGATCGAAAGGATTCAACGACTGCAGGTTCATATCTAGGCGAGAACCTGAGGCGGAATCGGAACTGGTAGGAAGGCGTAGCCGACAAGACCATCCCAAAGGAGGGCCAGAGCGTCCACGGCAAAAGCCAGAGCATCTAGACACGGGGACACAAAAGTGTCCACCGGATGGTTCCAACGAGTCGCAAGAGAGCGATGGAACCCGCCATGTGGAGCATCCACCTGGTGGAAATGACCCTGCCCCGACGGGACAGGGAGTCGGCTAGGACGTTCAGACGATCGGGAATGTGACGAACAGCCACCCCGGCGTGGACATCCTGAGCTAGCAGTAGAAGATCCCAAGCCAATTCGTACATTGGAACAGAGTGCATGCCGCCCTGGTTCCGAATGTAAGCAACCACCGTCGAATGGTCGGACAACAGAAGGACCTGGCGATTCGACAGGTGAGGGATCCACTGCCTGAAACTCAGAAGAAGAGCAAGAAGCTCCTTCTGGTTGATGTGTAGAGCTGCATGATCCTGGTCCCACATCCTGTGAATGGAAAGACCTAGAGGATCCAACGTCGCACCCCATCCGAGATCGCAGGCATCTGCCATCAGAACGCAGATATTCTGGAAACTGAAGCACCAGATCCAGAAAATCGACATTCGACCTCCAACGACTGAGCAGAAAGTGTTGGAGAGGTCTGACACACAGCCGACCTAGAGGAATGAGATCTGTCACCGAACAGCAGAGACCGAGTAGCCGGAGAATACTCCGAGCCATCGCGGAAGTGGACTGGGACAGAGTCAGAGCAAAAGCTGAGAGAATCACAGCCTTGGCCTGGGGAACCGCCACCAAATTGAATTGTGTGCGGAAAGCCATCCCCAGATGATAAAATGACTGAGAAGGGACCAGGTCCGACTTCTCCTTGTTGACTCTGAAACCTAGCGACGTGAGGAAGCTCAACAGAGTGGCGACATCCGACTCCAGTAAGGCAGCATTGGAATGCCCCTGGAGGATATCGTCCAGATATGCCGAAGTAGTCACCCTGGACTGTGTGCGATGGAAAGCTATCACATGCGACATCAGTCTGGTGAAGGTCCAAGGAACCAGGTTGGGGCCAAAAGGCATGGCCTTGCACTGGTAAACTCGCCCCAGAAAAACAAACCTGAGATACATCCGTAACACCCAGTGAATCGGAACGTGAAAGTAAGCGTCTCGCAGGTCGAAGCTGGAAGTGAAATCTCCCTGGTGAATTGAACGGAGGACCGACCAGAAAGTCTCCATGCTGAACTTGGGAGCAATGATAGACTGGTTCAGGAAACCCATATCGATAACCGGTCGGATTCGACCGTCCTTCTTCGGCACCAAGAACAGGCGGGAATAGAAACCCACTGACCTAATGTTCTTGATGACCTCAATCGCCCCCTTTGTCAGGAGATTGTCTATCTCCGTGGACAAAAGTTCCCGACGTAAAATGTCTGAAGGAACTGCGGTTGGAAGAGGCACCCTGGACAGAGTGGGGTGCCTTCGGAAGGATATTCGCAGCCTGGACCAAACAACATCTAACACCCAAGGATCGGATGTGATGGTGGCCCAACGGTCTGCGAACTCTGCTATTTTTCCTCCAACCTGGGACGGGTCGAGGTGAGGACCTTCATTTCGAACCCTGACGAGGCCCACGAGAGGAGAAAACACCTCCTCTACTGAATGAAGAATCCTGGGACTTCCCTCAAGACTGCCGACGCTTACACTTACCCCTTGAGTAAGAAGTAGAAGAAGCGGTGGCAGAAGGATCAGCCCCTTTGCTTCGCAGAGGAAGCAGAGGGTACTTGTTAGGCTTGGAACGGCCCGTGCCTACCCTAGAAGGCTGATCGAGCTGAAGAAACAGCAGCTGATCATTGGAATGACGTAGGACGTCATCCCGGACCATCAACACAGAACCATGGAAAAGTTGCGGACCTGCCAAAGAAGCAGATCGAAGAGTAGCGCACTGCTCCTCAGGAAGGGATCGGCCTGTGTCCAGCACAGAGTCCCTTCGAACTAATTCCAGATTAGCCGTGTTACAGGCAGGCGTGTGAGTAAGATGCATGAGCGCCTTGGACAGCACATGCAAAGGAGCCTGTACCTCATCAAACTTATCTGGGGGCAGATAAGTAGCTAAAGCTGAGACGACGTGATCGGAGAGAGAAAGCATACCAAGCATCTCTCTCGATAAGCTCAATGTGGACTCCAGAGTCGTCATCGGAATGACGGTATACTTGGACTCGGAAAGCTCGAGGGAACTGGAGTACTGATCCAAAACCGTCAAAGTCTGGTAGACCGACGGATTGGCGGAATCGTAGGAATGATAACACGCCGGAGGCAAAAAGGTGTCAACCCTGGTGAAGAATGGAGCCTTCATAGCCTTGGAACTTAGCTTAGAGATCAAGGCTGAAAATGCTTCAACCAACTGTACCGACTGGCACGGTCGAAGACGCCCAGAAGCGGGTTGCTCCATAGGCTGTTGGCACGCAACCGATGATCGTGGCCTGGCTGACAGTGTCGACTGGTTAGATGGTTTGAGATCTGGACGGAACCCAAACACGAAATCAAGAGCTGCCCCCAAGTCCGAAGACTGCTGGCTCTCGACATCAAGCATGTCTGACTCTTCCCCTGAGTCGGGCGACACATAGCCCATCATGGGCAAACCAGCTGACGCCTCCCATGGTGTCGGAACACCAGGGGGATCAGAAAGTGGCCTGTTTCCAATCCCGGGAGGCGGCGCCATAGGGGGCGCCTGGAAACCATTCGCTGCCTCACTGGAAGCAACAGGAAGGCTCTTTGACAGAACCTGAGTGAGTAAGGAGAGGGCCTCCCAAAGCTCACTGCCCGTACTGGCCGGTTCGACAGGGGAACGAACCGGCAAAGTGGCTTCACCTCTGACCCTCTTAACCAGCGAAGGGTCACGATCCTCCAAAACACCCGACATGGGACGACGGGTGGCAGCCGAAACGTCTGAAGGCAGACGTGTATAGGGGTGTGACACACCCCGAGGATCAACATAGCGGGAACTCATGAGAGTCACTGCAGACCTCTGCGTGGCAGAAGGTCCAGGCTGCACAAAAGACGTTGGTCCCCCAAAACTGGTCATGTGGCCAGAATGAGTGGTCCCACTAAAAACATCCGAATCCAATGACAACTGTGGTGCTCGACGGTGCAGAGACCACAGTAGAGGGTCCAGTCGGCAGCCACTTCCAACTTCGCCGAGTTGAAGTCAGGGAAGCCTGAGGCTGATACCCCCACGTCTACACAAGCAGACACCGCAGCAGAACACTGCAGGTATAAAACCACTGTGCTCAATGGCTGAGAGGACACAGTAGGGGGTTCAGTCGGCAGCCCCATCCGACTTCGCTGAGTGGAAGTCGGGGAAGGCTGATACCCCACAACCACATTACAGACATCCCTGCAGACCCTGGCAGGGATAAGCCGAGGCCGGCTAAAAACGGTGCCCAATGACGTAGACGGAACAGCAGTAGCAGCAGATACGACGGGAGCTGTTGGAACTGGCGGAAAAGCGGAGAGAGCCACCAAGCTCGGCCTCCAAAGGAGGAGTCACAACCCTAGTGACAGCCTCAGATGTCGACTGGAGAGGGCGCATAGTCCCGGAGACAGGCATCTCTTCACCAGAAATCCAACAGCTCCCGCAGTATCCACACGGTAAAAAACTGCACATTCCCCACGGAAGGGGAATAACTCTCACCAGACATGGTCGAGTCGGGAAGGCCTGAAACGACAGCGCTTCCCACCCCCCGCTGGTGCGGGAGGAGCACATCCCCCACAGAGGGGGAGCAATTCTCACCCGACGTCGTAAACTCACACCAGACGTGGTCGAGTCGGGAGGCTCCCGAAACGACAGCGTTCCACACCACCCGCGGGTGCGGAAGAAACGGCCACGAGAACGCACCAAGGCGAGGGCAAAAGGAATTGCCCTAAAGGAACCGAACTGGAAAAAATAGAGGTGAGAGCAGTAGAAGAAAAAGGTGAACTCAACAGAAACAGAAAGTAGAAGAACACCCTCAACTACGAGAGAAGGTGGCAGAAAAAAAATGGTGGGTACATGACAGAACCCAGACGGTCGACAGGGACCAAAAAACCCCAGAAATTCAGCCCTCAACAGAGTGAAGAAATCCTGTCCAGACAGTCCCAGATTGACACCTAACTCCAAAAATTAATTCATCAACCGAAAAAATTCATTGTCGAATCACGTGATGTCGAAAACAAAACATTCGCGAAAACGGAATAGTAAATAATATACAATGAGAATGTGGTTGAAAATATTAACGAGAATATATAAAACTGTGTCCTGTTATTATACAATCTTCAGATCCATAATTCCAGTCACATGAAAACCATTATCCATGAGTTGAATTATCACTGTTTCATAATGCATATGGCGGAGACACATCCTTCACGTGTCTCGGACAAAAAAGAATGATGAATTGACGCATCGCGCACTGTTTTACGGAAGTCGTGGATTTGTACTATGGAAGAGCATCCCATACTGGGTGTGTGCCGATGGCTCTCGACCCAGTTTTGGCTTATTTTTTCGTGGTGTTTTTACACCACTTTTCTTTCCCAAATCTTGGGAAAGATTAGAATAGAGAGTATTTTATCCAAGTTAGGTTCTTCCACTGTAGTGCAAGCCTGTAGTAAACAAATGAGGTAGGCTGATAAGAAATATTGTGGTCTGACTGAACTAAGTTCTAAGAACGTTGGCTGCGGCAACATTTTTTGATGGAAATTGAAGAAAATCGATAGCTCCCATCTGGAGGTCACCCCAAACGAGCATGCCAGGTTTCAAAGCAATCCGATAATAAATGTGCCCTGTAGGCTGTGCCAAAGGGAAATATTGAGTCTTCTGACTAAACTAAGTTCTAAGAATGTTGGCCGCGGCAACATTTTTTGACGGAAATTGAAGAAAATCGATAGCTCCCATCTAGAGGTCTTCCCAAACAAGCATACCAAGTTTCAAAACAATCTGATCACAAATGTGCCCTGTAGGGTGTGCGAAAGGGAAATATTGAGGTCTGACTAAACTAAGTTCTAAGAATGTTGGCCGCGGCAACATTTTTAGACGGAAATTGAAAAAAATCGATAGCTCCCATCTAGAGGTCTCCCCAAACAAGCATACCAGGTTTCAAAGCAATCTGATCATATATGTGCCCTGTAGGGTGTGCCAAAGGAAAATATTGAGGTCTGACTAAACTAAGTTCTTCGAACGTTGGCCGTGGCAACATTTTTTGCCGGAAATTGAAGAAAATCGATAGCTCACATCTAGAGGTCACCCTAAACAAGCATACCAGGTTTCAAAGCAATGAAATCATAAATGTGCCCTGTAGAGTGTGCCAAAGGGAAATATTGTGGTTTGACTAAACTAAGTTCTAAGAACGTTGGCTGCGGCAACATTTTTTGACGGAAATTGAAGAAAATCGATAGCTCCCATCTAGACATCAACCCAAACAAGCATACCAAGTTTCAAAGTGATCTGATCATAAATGAGACCTGTGAGGTGTGCCAAAGGAAATTATGGACTAACGTACTAACGTACGCCGACGGACAAGAAGTGATGGCAACAGCTCAGCTTGACTTTGTCAAGTTGAGCTAAAAAACACTCTTTTTTTCAATGATAGATGAGTGTTACGCAATATGTAAGTTGCATGACTGTCGCAAACATGTTTTCAGTTTGTCAAGTTCATTTTTTACTTTAGTTACCTCCCTTGATGTTTCTCTCCAATGTTGATTGCAGAGTATATGTTAACATTGGAGAAACACATCAAGGGAGGTAACAAGTTGAATGAAAGAGTCAATGACTCTGTAGCTCAACTTGGATATGACAAGAATTAGTACTTGCTGTGACCAAGACAACTGAATAATGAATATGACAGGAATTAGTATTTGTTTTGGCCCAGTCAACAATAATAAAAGAATTACAAGGTGACTGTAATGGACTACAGATTAAGACCAATCATTGTAGATTATTATTTTTGTGTGGAAATTTTCAGTCCCAAACAAAATATTTTCAGACTAAAATTTTTCTTCTTCTTCTTAAAATTGACCAAAATGCATCAAAACACAAAAAACTAATTTCTGAATTTTGGTCCAAAATTTTCTAAGTCCCACCCGGACTCCAAATTTTCAGTGTAAAAAAAATTTTTTTTTTTTTTTGTCTTAAAATTGACCAAAACGCATAAAAAACCAAAAAAACTCATTTCCGGATTTTGATCCAAAATTTTCTAAGTCCCACCCGGACCCCTAATTTGCATAATTTATTCACGAGAAAAACTCTGTATTATATGTAATGTATCCCATGGTACTAAACATTCATACAAAAATTTATTCAAATCAGATCTTTCATTTGGAAGTTCTGCGCAAAAATCTGATTGCACTTAATTTTGAACAAAATGGCTGCTAGTGGCCATCTTGAATTTCAGACTGGACCCCAAAACACTCCTTCTCACCCCACAGTGATAACAAATGTACCCAAGAAGTTTCGTGACGATCGGTTCATAAATACGGCCTCTAGCCCGAGCCGTATTGGGATTTGCACTCACAGTGCTGAAAGTAACACTAAATAAATCAAAGTTAGCCTAATTTGCATAATTTACGCACAAGAAAAAAACCTGTAATATATGTAATGTATCCCATGGTACTAAACATTCATACAAAAAATTATCCAAATCAGAGCTTTCATATGGAAGTTCTGTACAAAAAACAGATTTCGGCATCGTCGGTACAAAATGGCTGCTGGCAGCCATCTGGAATTTGGGACTGCACCCAAAAACACTCGTTCTTGTCCCACGGTCATAACAAAGGTACCCAAGAAGTTTCGTAAAGATTGGTTCATAAATACGGCCTCTAGCCCGAGCCATAGCAGCTTGGCACTTACAGCTCTGAAAGTAACACTAAATAAATCAAAGTCTAATTTGCATAATTTACGCACGAGAAAAAAACCCGTATTATATGTGATGTATCCCATTGTACTATACATTTATACAAAACTTTATTCAAATCAGAACTTTCATACAGAAGTTCTGTACAAAAAACTGATTTTTGCATCATCGGTACAAAATGGCCACTGGCAGCCATCTTGAATTTCGGACCACACCCAAAAACACTTGTTCCCGTCCCAGGGTCATAACAAAGGTACCCAAGAAGTTTCGTAAAGATTGGTTCATAAATACGGCCTCTAGCCCGAGCCATAGCAGCTTGGCACTTACAGCTTTGAAAGTAACACTAAATAAATCAAAGTCAGTCTAATTTGCATAATTTACGCACGAGAAAAAAACCCGTATTATATGTGATGTATCCCATGGTACTAAACATTTATACAAAACTTTATTCAAATCAGAACTTTCATACAGAAGTTCTGTACAAAAAACTGATTTTTGCATCATCGGTACAAAATGGCCGCTGGCAGCCATCTTGAATTTCGGACCACACCTAAAAACACTCGTTCCCGTCCCAGGGTCATAACAAAGGTACACAAGAAGTTTCGTAAACATCGGTTCATAAATACGACCTCTAGCCCGAGCCATAGCCAATTGTTGACGTACGGACAGACGGCCAGACGGACAGATGGACAGACGGACGACGGGCCATGACAATAGCTCAAATTTGACTTCGTCAAAGTTGAGCTAATAATTGAAATCAAAAAAAATTTGAAAAAATATTTTTTCAGAACAGCCCAAGTTTCTGAAAAGTAACCTTGAGCCCCAATGGATCCCAAGCCAAAGTGTGGACAAAAATTCTAAAAATATTTTAAACAATTTATGCAACACTTACGAACAATAATAATGTATCTAGTTATGATTAAATGAACATCAAGATATTATTTTCAAGAAATCTCCCCTCACACAGAGGGCTGTTGTAAATGTAAACAATAAGTGTAAACACACCAGAAGAAGACTCCAGGCACCCAGGCCTGAAATCAGTTACCAATAATACACTATCTGATGCAAAATAGAGACTTCCAGGGAAGAAACTGCAGAACATCAGATGGTAGATGCAGAACACTACGTCTAACCACCCATAGGTGAAGACGTAAACATGGGGAAAAGAACAGAATTCATTCTGTTATCTAGCTAAAACTCCCAAGAAATTTTAGTAATAATATTACAGAAAATATGCCAAAAGCATGGGAGAATAGCAAGAGGGGACTTAAAGGAAAGGGAGAGAAGAAAACACTGAACAAGCAGTGTAACTTGATAACAAGAATGACCACAACAGGCTGTTGCCTCGAAAATAGATAACTTAACATAATTTCATTAAAAAATTTTAAGTTACAGCCCTGATAATTTTCTGTCACTCATTTTTCCTCTCCTCCTTCTATATCCTCCTTAGAATCACCATTTCTCTAATATTTATGTGTCTGGCATCATTTAAACTGAGATTTACAAGCACAAAGATCAGTCAGATGTTAACTGATGAAGGGCCAAACAAAGAATGATTATGGCGTCAATTTCGGGACGTCCTTGACACTGCGCATGCGCAGTAGAGGTGAAGTATGGAGGGTCATTCAGGACATGTTTTCTTTGGTTTTATATGCAAATTTTGGGGATTGGGGGGCAAAATTTGTGTTTGGCCCTATATTTTTAAGAGTTAGCACCAGCTATGTCTGGGTCATTGGTACAGTATAAAAATATGGAATGTTGCCTGTCTTAATATGTCAAAAGGGGTATGTGACTTTATTTTATAAAAATAAAATCTATGCCGAAGCAAAAACGGTGTTGTTTTTATTTTCACGAATTCACTTTGCTGAAGACCAACAAACTTGACATCATCATACACTGTAACTTGCTAATTATTTCCTAAAAATGCCCATAATATAAATCACTCATGAATAATTTAAAGCATTAACCAAAACGTGTTCAGGTGTATATTTTTCCAATTTATTGTAATTGCTTTGTTTTGTGATGAGTTATTTTCGAAGACAGCCTGGAGGGAGGGGAGGAGGGAATCCACATAGATGCAGAAATTAAACATTTCAAAATAAATGTTCAATCAATTAGAGGTTATGTTTATTCTCTTTATTACGCACATGGTTGTGTTGACAACACAGTCATACACAATTTTTATTTTTTTAAAGTCTGCCGATGATATTTGTATGGCTTTTACCACCATATGTATAAAACTTGTGCCAGAAAAACAGTAATCGCAATGGAATGTGGTAATAAATAAGGGATTCGAAGTCGTTACACCACGTATGGTTTATAAGGTATCAACCCGTTTGTGCATTTATTTTTGCCATACCCACCCCCTCACGTTTTCTATGCTCATCTGCGATCATCTTTTAGTACACCCCCGGTGGAAGTAAACGAATAAACCCAGAATCGCCCGATCGATTAGTCCCATTGCCGGAAGTTATTTTGTTTTTCAAAATCGCTTGTCGCTTGATTCGCTGAGATTGGGAAAACAATAGATTGATGACATGGCCGATTGACCAGCCTTATCAGATTAATTTTGTGACCAATTACCAGGCCAGGGCTGATCGACCTGGTCGAAATGCAAGCCCTGGCCCATCCCCCCCCTCCGCCGATCCCCCATCAAGGTCGACCAATCGTGACTGAAAGGGGACGTTCTCATCTAGATATTATACCGAGTCATCGTACCAAGTTACAATGAAATCCCTTCAGAAGTATGGCCTGTAGAATGTGCTAAAGGTTTTTGGGCTTCAGGCCTGTGTAGCCATTATGGAGGACTGATCGCAACCAAAAGGGGACATCCTCATCTAGACATAATACTGAGTCATCCTACTAAGTTACAATGAAATCCCTTAATAAATACAACCTGTAGTCTGTGCTAAAGGTTTTCTGGTTTGGGGCTCGGGCAGCCATCATGGTTGAAAGATCACGACCAAAAGGGACGTTTTCATATAGACATTATCTGGAGTCATCCTACCAAGTTATAATAATAATAATGAAAGTGTCAATGACACTGCATTTATTTATTATTTATTGGTGTTTAAGGTCACATATTTTTGCACAATGGCTAATCATGACAACATGAGTATCAACTCAAGACCAGGGGTGAGTGTTAATAGGCCATGTTGCCCATTTTAGAGAGGGTTTGCACCTCCCAAGTATTGGTGACTGGGTCCAAAGTTACCAGTAAAACAGAGCCTGTTTACCACAGTGAACAGGCACTGCTTCACTTCCGGGGGTTCCGTGGGAAAATCCCTCCATAAATGTGGCCTGTAGATTGTGCTAAAGATTTTTGGGCTTCGGGTATGTGTAGCCATCACGGTTGACCAATCGCAACCAAAAGGGGACGTCCTCATCTAGACATTATACTGAGTCATCCTACCAAGTTACAGTCAAATCCCTTCATAAATACGATCTGAAGTCTGTGCACAAGTTTTTCAGGTTTTGGGCTCGGGCAGCCATCATGGCTGAATGATCATGACCAAAAGGGAATGGTCTCATCTAGGCCTAATCTGGAGTCATTCAATCAAATTACAATGAAATCCCTTCATAAATACAACCTGTAGACTGTGCTAAAGGTTTTCGGCTTTGGGCCCCTGTAGCTAACACAAATGACCAATCGTGACCAAAAGGGGACATTCTCATCTAGACATTATATGGAGTCATCCTACCAATTTACAATGAAATCCCTCCATAAATACGACTTGTAGACTGAGCTAAAGGCTTTAGGGTTTTGGGCTCGGGCAGCCATCACTGCTAAATTATCACGACCAATAGGGGACGTTCTCATCTAGACATTATCTGGAGTCATCCTACCAAGTTACAATGAAATCCTTTCATAAATTTGACCTGTTGACTGTGCTAAAGGTTTTTGGGCTTCGGGCACCTGTAGCCATCACAGTTAACCAATTGTGACCAAAAGGGGAAGTTCTCATCTAGACATTATATGGAGTCATCCTACCAAGTTACAATGAAGTCCTTCCATAAATACGACCAGTCGACTGTGCTAAAGGTTTTCAGGTTTTGGGCTCGGGTAGTCACCACGGTTGACAGATCGTGACCAAATGGGGACATTCTAATCTAGACATGACCTCAAACCTGCTAAAGGAAAATGTGAACAGACTTCCACATGCATGATGGCAATAGCTTATCTTGACTTTGTCAAGTTAAGCTAAAAATCCAAATGTGCAGAAATACGGGTGCAAACAAACCACTCCAAAGATTCCCAAGTCAAATAACGTCAAAAATGACCAAGACTTCCAATGTGCATAAAACAGCACTTGCAATTTGCATCAATAATACTTGCCTCCCTCGGGAGATGCGAATCAAATATTACCAAAGTTGTGAGCACTATCTTGACACCATCTGCCTTGAGTTGCCAATTTCTATAGATTTAATTTGAAAATCAAAAGGAAGTTACAATGAAATCCCTTCCTAAATATGACCTGTTGACTGTGATAAAGGTTTTTGGGCTTCGGGCCCCTGTAGCCATCACAGTTGACTGATCGCGACCAAAAGGGGACATTCTCATCTAGACATTATAGGGAGTCATCCTACCAAGTTATAATGAAACCCATCGATAAACACAACCTGCGGACTGTGCTAAAGGTTTTCGGATTTTGGGCTTGGGCAGAAGTCATAGTTGACAGATCACAACCAAATGGGGAAGTTCTCATCTAGACTTCATATGGTGTCATCCTACCAATTTACAATGAAATCCCCCCATATCAAATACGACCTGTAGACTGTGCTAAAAGTTTTCGGGCTTGGGCAGCCATCACAGCTAACAGATGAGGACCAAAAGGGGACGTTCTCATCTAGACATTTATATAGATTCATCCTGCCAAGTTACAATGAAATCCCTTCATAAATACGACCTGTAGACTGTGCTGAAGGTTTTGGGCTTGGGTAGCCTTCACAGTTGACCGATCACGACCAAAAGGGGACGTTCTCATCTAGACATGACCTTGAACCTGCATATGAAATTTTGTGATGATCAGACAAGAACTACGGGGTATAGCCTGTGCTAAAGGAAAATGTGAACAGACTTCTGCATGTGTGATGGCAATACCTTATCGTGTCTTTGTCAATTTAAGTTAAAAATTATAAATTCAAAGTAATTTGTAAATGTTTTATACTTACCAATGGCCCAGACTAGCTGGTCCTAACTCAAAAATTAATCCAGGGCCAAACACAAATTTTGCCCCCCAATCCCCAAAATTTGCATGCAAAACTGAAATTTAATGTCCTATCTGGTCCACCATACTTTTGTGGTCTGCGCATGCGCAGTATCCAGGAAGACACTGAAATTGACGCCAACCTTCATCTCTTTCTATAATTGCTGTTAAATGTTGTAAACAGCGGGGAGGTATGAGTGCCCACTTATGGGAGGGCCATACACATCTGGGCCATTAGTATAAAAAATATACAAATTACTTTGAATTTATAATATTTTTATACAACAACCAATGGCCCAGACTAGCTGAATCGTAAAAAGGCTGGAGGGCCTAGGACATAAAGGAAATCCAATTACTCAATCACTTCATTAAAGGATATCTACAGGAGAATAGGAGAGAAAGGAATTATATATGTATTTCTCCTTTACGAGAAACTAGAAACCAGAAAGACATAACACCAACAATGTAATTGAGTATTACATAATTCTCCATTTAATGCCAGCATAACCCATTATGCTAACTTGGTGAAGGGAAGCCAAAATATAAAGATAGTCCAGAGAATGAGACTCTTTATACTCATTTAAAAGTGTCCGAGGATTGTATATTAACGCCCATTTGACACGTGACATATACAAATGCTTCACAGTGAGCTACACTTTGAAAATAATACATAAATGAGACATAGTATTTTGCTTCACACCGAGCTACACATTAAAACCATCCCAGCACCGACTCAGGACTACTGACAGCGGGGGAGGTCTTCCCTTGCTTTTCACTATAAAGCCAGATGATAATAAGAGAAACAAGTACATCGCCAGGCGGTGGATCTATATACGGCCGCCTATGAAGAAATTGCGTTTGTGAAGAAATTTATAGTTAAACAAAAGGTCAATAATTCCTTCAAAAATAATTGTACATTCCTGGCTTACAACCCATTAAAGTTGAATATATTGTTTTCAAGTTATTGCTTGGAGAATCAAAAGTCACAAAAACTCCGAGATGGTTGCCGTGACAGCCATATTGGACATGCCAGAATGCTGGTTATCAAAAGGAACCATCCTCCAGTCATGACCAATCAACCATAAAAAACAGTATCTGTTGGATGTATTGTTTTCAAGTTATAGCATGAACAAATGAAACAAATGGACAGACAGACGGATGGACAGACACAGATGCTGGTTATTGAAAGGAACCATCCTCTAGTCATGACTAATCAATCATAAAACAAGAGGCCCCAAGGAGCCTTAATCGCTCACTGGCCAAAGTGGTGGTTCATCAACACTACAAAGGAATGAAGTCATAAGAGACAAATTTTATCGAACTGGGGTCATAGCTTGAACAAACTTCAATCTTACCCTCCTTAGGATGTTGCATACCAAATATCCAAAGAATTCATCTGCTGGATCTGAAGAAGAAGACTTTTAAAGAAAATTCCTCATTTTGAACTAAGTTATCATTCAGGCTCCAACAAGGAGCCCAAATATGGACCCAGGGACTTGGCTTTAACAAAGTTGAATTTCACCCCCCCCCCACCCCCCCCCCCCCCCCCCCTGCTGGATCTGAAGAAGATTTTTAAAGAAAATTCCTCATTTTGAACTAAGTTATCATTTGGGCTCCAACAAGGAGCCCAAATATGAACCCAGGGACTTGGCTTGAACAAACTTATCTCACCCCCTAAGGATGCTGCATGCCAAATATGAAAACATTCCAACTGCTGAATCTGAAGAAGATTTTTAAAGAAAAATTCCTCAAATTGACTGAGTTATAATTTGGGCTCCCACAGGGAGCCCAAATATGGACCCAGGGACTTGGCTTTAACAAAGTTGAATTTCACCCCCCCCCCCCCCCCCCCCCCCCCCCCACCCCTGCTGGATCTGAAGAAGATTTTTAAAGAAAATTCCTCATTTTGAACCAAATTATCATTCGGGCTCCCACAGTGAGCCCAAATATGGACCTAGGGACATAGCTTGAACAAACTTGAATCTCACCCCCATAAGGATGCTGCATAAAAAATATCAAAACATTCCGACTGCTGGATCTGAAGAATATTTTTAAAGAAAATTCCTCATTTTGAACCAAATTATCATTCAGGCTCCCACAGTGAGCCCAAATATGGACCTAGGGACATGGCTTGAACAAAATTGAATCTCACCCCTCTAAGGATGCTGCAAACCAAATATCAGAACATTCCGACTGCTGGATCTGAAGAAGAAGTTTTTTAAAGAAAATTCCTCATTTTGAACTAAGTTATAATTCCGGCTACCACAGTGAGCCCAAATATGAACCCAGGGACTTGGCTTGAACAAACTTGATTTTCACCCCCCTAAGCATGCTGCATACCCAATATCAAAAGATTCTGCCTGCTGGATCTTGAGAAGATGATTTTTAAAGAAATTTGCCTGAAATTCACTAAGTTCAAATTGGGCTCCTATACGGAGCCCAAATATGAACCCAGGGGGCCGATTTGAACAAACTTGAATCAGATCCACCCCACAATGTTGCATGCCAAATATCAAAACATTCCGACTGCTGAATCTGAAGAAGATTTTTTAAGAAAATTCCTCATTTTGAACCAAGTTACAATTCAAGCTCCCAGAGTGAGCCCAAATATGGACCTAGGGACATGGCTTGAACAAACTTGAAATGCACTAAGTTCAAACTGGGCTCCTATACTGAGACCAAATATGAACCCAGGGGGCCGATTTGAACAAACTTGAATCTGATCCACCCCACAATGTTGCATACCAAATATCAAAACATTCCGACTGCTGGATCTGAAGAAGAAGATTTTTAAAGAAAATTCCTCATTTCGAACTAAGTTACAATTCAAGCTCCCACAGTGAGCCCAAATATGGACTTAGGGACATGGCTTGAACAAACTTGAATCCCCTAAGGATGCTGCATACCAAATATCAAAACATTCCGACTGATGGATCTGAAGAAAATTTTTAAAGAAAATTCCTCATTTTGAACCAAATTATCATTCGGGCTCCCACAGTGAGCCCAAATATGGACCTAGGGACATAGCTTGAACAAACTTGAATCTCACCCCCATAAGGATGCTGCATACCAAATATCAGTACATTCTGACTGCCGGATCTGAAAAAGATTTTTAAAGAAAATTCCTCATTTTGAACTAAGTTATAATTCCGGCTACCACAGTGAGCCCAAATATGAACCCAGGGACTTGGCTTGAACAAACCTGAATCTTACCCCCTAAGCATGCTGTATACCCAATATCAAAAAGATTCTGCCTGCTGGATCTTGAGAAGAAGATTTTTAAAGAAATTTCCCTGAAATGCACTAAGTTAAAATTGGGCTCTTATACTGAGCCCAAAAATGAACCCGGGGGCCGATTTGAACAAACTTGAATCAGATCCACCCCACAATGTTGCATACCAAATATCAAAAGATTCTGCCTGCTGGATCTAGAGAAGAAGATTTTGAAGAAATTTGCCTGAAATGCACTAAGTTCGAATTCAGGCTTCTATACTGAGTCAAAATATGAATCCAGGGGGCCAATTTAAACAAACTTGAATCAGATCCACCCCACAATGTTGCATACCAAATATCAAAAGATTGTGCCTGCTGGATCTGGAGAAGAAGATTTTTTAAGAAATTTGCCTGAAATGCACTAAGTTCGAATTTGGGCTTCTATAGTGAGCCCAAATATGAATCCAGGGGGCCAATTTGAACAAACTTGAATAAGACCCATACCAAGGATGGTGCATACCAAGTATCAAAAGAGTCTGCCCACTGGTTCTGGAGAAGATTTTTTAATAATTTTTCTATAATTCATACGGTGCTATCAGCGTTATGCCCCATACAGAGCCCACAAGGGACGTGGCCATTTCATTTGAACAAACTTGAATTGACATATGGTAATGAACATCCATACCAAGTTTCAAGCAAATCGACCTAGAGGTTTCAGAGGAGAAGTCGTTCGAAAAATGTTCATGACGCTGGACAGACAGACAGACACAGGGTTCGTACACCTACACAAGGATAAAATTCCATGACTTTTCCATACCTTTTCCAGGACTTTCAAACTTTTTTCCAAGACCCCGAGACAATAAAATTCCATGACTTTTCCAGACTTGTTTAGGGTGAACATTAATCTTGGGTACTAAATTATTTTGGGATATCAGACTCATTCTTTACAGAGGCTAGCATTTCTGCCTTTTCTTTAGCCCTACGACGATAGCCGTTTGACTGAGTAATTAATGTTAAACTCCCACTGGCCTCAGCTTTTTCTGCAAGCTTGTCAGCATCTACAGTTAACTTTTCTATGTCACTTTCAATTCTTGTGCGTTTCACCTGAAGTTCTTCGATTACGTCCACACACGATTTTCTTTTGTTTGTTATTTCATTTCGTGCTTTCTTTTTCTTTTCTTCATCCAAGTAGGTGATATATTTGCTTCTAGCAAACACCGGAAGAGTCGAATTTTTATTATAGGTACAACGCCCCAACTTCTATTTGTACCGAGTCGATTCGTACAGTACTTACTAGATGAGGAATCGGGTTGATTTATCCCAGAGACTGGTTTGACAAATCATTTCCTAAGGATGTACAGACAGGCCTGTCGGAAATTTAAATTCCGATTCATATGGGTGGGGGGGGGGGGGGGGGCAGAGACAGCATCTGTGAAACACTTCAAAATAGTGGGAGGGGGTGGAGCAGCATGAATAACTGTATATCATAAGGAATCAGACAGGGTGATTCATCCCCGAGACGTTTCGTCCCCGAGATGATTCGTCCGGATAGGTGGCACAATTGAATTATTCATCCCTGGGACAATTGAATACAACATCCCCATGAAAACTCCTGTAGAGAACGAGCGTTATGATAAATAACAGTTTCATATAAGCATGTATATCATTTGAACTGGTTTGACAAATCATTTCTAAAAACGTACATACAGGCCTGTCAGAACAGAATTCTTATTCACATTGCCGGGGGGGCGGGGGGGGGGGGGGGGGGGATGGATTTGGGCAGAGACAAGGTCTGTGAAGCGTTCCAAAAATAAATTGAGGGAAGGGGGGCAGCGCACATTTAATTTATATCACATTGTCGGCTCACGCCACCGTTTTTCATGGACTGTGGTGGGTTGCACAGATGCATGGGGTCAGGGTGGTCCAATTTGGAGGCCAGGAGGCCAAGTCTGCCATGGCCTACAGTGGTTCAAGCCAGCGTGGGAAAATTTTGATTTTGATATACAATCCCCAAAATTTGAAGACCAATAAATTTCCCTCACACCTTGAAGCTATAACTTTGGCTTTCTGGGCGTCTTGGCAGAAGTTTTTGTTCCGTTTTTGGTGTGAAGGTTTTTAACTTAGGAAGAGTCAGACTGGTAGCTTGTACTTGTCAGACAGAAAAAAGTTGTCCCCAAAGAAAAGACACCATGCCAGCCCGACCGACGTCACTCAAGGTTAACTCATGTGGAATTCCCAGTTAGTAAATTAACAATAGTTGGAAATCTGTCCCAGCGAGTATACACACACACGCCATCACCCCCCTCCTCACCTCATTCGGGCCTATACATAGTGTTCATAAGGTTTCAGTTTATCTACCGTTATGTAAGGTAAAGGGTTATTATGGACATGGAATAGTCTAGAGAAATCTTTTTTTTTTTATTCTTTCCCAGCCAGGTCTTTTCACCGATGTTGGGTCGTTTCGCCCCAAATTCCGTTTGCCCCATAAGTCCCACTTCATCACTGATAAGAAAAAATAAGCAACTCGATTCAAAACATTCTTTTATTTTTTATTTCAAGCAAACATTCAAGATTCAACATTTTTTCAAAATGAGAATAATATTAATGATCACAAGGTTCACTTATGAAAACAATGCTGAACAACAATCAGACTGTCACATGACATGCCTGATCTAAAATAAACACTCATCTCTCAGGCTAATCAAGTCAGCAAATTGATCTGAAACAAAGAAAACAACTATTTTATTATTCAAGATTTTAGGAACCCATCACCAATGTACAGAAACTTGAGTGATACGTGCCAACTGTCGTTTCAGCGGCCAGCCACAACATTTCTTTCTTGTCATTTGATTCAGTGTACAATGTAGGCCCAAGTTGAGTTCGGAAATCGAGATTGCATCTTGTAAACAATAAAGTGCTACGCTGACTTTCCAGTCAGTCTCTTGAAAAAGGATTCACTTTCCGGAATTTTTTATGGATTTTATTTATCTGTTGAGCAGCTTGGGGAGCTTTTATTTCCAAATCTTCTTGTAGAAGTTCCGATTTATAATATTTTCGGAGACTCACAGTAAGTACTTTATTTTCAATAAAAGCATGCGATGTTTTTCATTCGTTTATCGAAATGCGACAAACCAAGCATTCTTGAATGCTGGAAACAATTTTGTAGATCTCATTCGGACCCAACAATACACAGTCAGTTGTGTCGACTCTGACACCGTCTCATCTTGTATGTAAAGGCAGTCTACACTACTGACTGCCTGCACATACAATAAATTTCATTACAGGTCGGGGGAAGGTTGTGGGGAAGGAGATTTAAAGATGCAAAAAGAGAATTCAGAAACTAACATTTGACTTAGTTTCGAGACTCGGGCTGCCGCGATGTTTACTACGCATTTCATCACGGGAATGTTTTGCATCAGAAAATTCAAGGGTAATTCAAAACCTGCCATGGAATTCCATGACTTTTCCAGACTACCAATTCGACAAATCAAATTTCTCCAAAACTTTTCCATAGTGGGCTGAAAAAGGTGCCATTTTCCAAAAGTTTCCAGGCCTGGAAACAGCATTTTCGAAATTCCATGACTTTCCAGGATTCCAGACTAGCGTACGAACCCTGAGACAGACAAATGGATGGACAGACGGACAATGATGCTGCTTATCAAAAGGAACCATCCTCTAGTCATGACTAATTAACCATAAAAAACAGTATCTGTTGGATTATCAAATGGACAATCAAAAGTCCCTAAAAATCCAAGATCTTGGATATGCCAAAATGCTGGTTATCGAAAGGAACCCTCCTCTAGTCATGGTTAATCAACCATAAAAATGTGGACAGCACTCTAACTACATGCACTGATATTTTATTTACAGAACGTTGATCTGAAGATAGATTTTCATAGGCAATGCGTATTGCCAACTGAATCCATCTAGCAATTGAATCCACAGAAATATCTTTTTCTAATAAAATCTGATCGACATTTATATATGTGCATAGCCCTGACTGGACACAGCAGAGGTCTTAGGTTGTCCGTGGACGGCAGAGCCTTTATGGTAACAGGCTCAGGCCGTTTATCTGGAGTCTGATTCTTAGCTAAAAATAGAGTAATGGTACTGCATTACCCACACTACGGTAGTGAGATTCATCAAGTGATCAAGCATGAAGTTCACTAACTCTTCTAGCAGATGCAAAGGCTAAGAGAAATGCTGTCTAAAAGGTCAAGAATTTGAGCTCTACAACGTCCCAATGGCTCAAATGGAGATTCTTTAAGCTTTGAACAACGAAAACCCAAGCCAAATTTTAGGTCTATTAATAGAAAAATTTCTAACCAGCTTGGTCATCGAAGCATTAGATCCAATAGCCAAGTTATCATAATGAGCGTAAGTGTCTGATAACATAGACCTTTAGCCCTTAGTAGTGACGGGCTGCAGTTTGAGATCGTCAAACAAGTAGACCAGAAAGTTGGCAATATCTGGTAAGGACAGATCATAGACATTTATTGACTGATCCGTACACCAACGGAAGAAAAACCTTCCACATCGCTGCGTAGTTCAACTAAGAGGAGGATCTCCTGCAATTAGAAATTGCGTCCACTGCTCGTCCTGTAAACTGCTTTGCCGTGCAAGAAGGACCGCACAACAGAAATATGTGAAGGTTGAGACCTTCCGGGTTGTGATGCAGTGTGCGTGACTTCCCTTGATAAAGAAGGTCCCTCTTGTGGAGGAAGCTTCTGGGGAACGTCCCCATAACAGACACCTGAGAAGATTGATCCACGGTTTCTGTGACGACAGAGGCGCTACTAGGAGAATTTTGCAATGAGACTGTTTGATCTTCAACAGAATCTGCTGAATCAACGGAGTTGGAGGATACGCATATCCTATCATTCTGTCCCATGAGATCGAGCATCTACTACGTACGCTCTATGGTCTGGACATGGTGACACAAACATCGGTAACTGATTGTTCAGGTGTGTCGCGAATAGATTTATCATGGGGCGATCCCACTAGTAGCAAATCTGCCTGAATACTCGCTTGTTGAGCGTCCACTCCGATATTAACAGGCGACCTTTCCGAGATAGTGAGTATGCTATTACGTTCAGACAACCCGGTATATGACGGACAGAAAGCTGAACATGATGATTCATGGCATATAGAAGAATCTTCTCTGTTAGTTTGCATAACAGAATCAAATGAGTGCCGCCCTGGTTCCTGATGTACGCTACGACTGTCGAATTGTCCGACAATATCTGAACATCAGCATCCGCTAGAATGTGAATCCAATATTGTAGCGCTAACCATACTGACATCATCTCTTTCTCTGTTCAAGTCTGTGGGGCTTAGGGTCGTGCCCCAACCCATTTGACTCGCATCCGTCATAACTGTGAAAGCCGAATCCGGCAGTTGCAGAGGAACTCCGAGTTAACCACCGAATATCTGTTCAAATCTGAACCTTTTGTTTTACCAGGTCCATTAAAACAATACTGGTCTCGAGCGAATGCGTCTTGACACTACCCAGTTCTGAGTAAAGAATATCTGGAGGGGATGCGTGTGGAGGCGACCCATCGAATAAGATCCATAGCCGCTCTGCACAGACCCCAACAGTCGCATGAATTCTGTCACTGTTAATGCGTCTGAGTGTAGACAAAAGCGAGCATAACAACTGACTAATTTTGCTCTGGGTAACGGAAAACGAACCAGATTGTTGTGAGTCTCGAAGCTCATTCCCAAGTGAATGAACGAATTGGACGGAGCTAGATCCGACTTTTTCTCGTTGACGATGAAACCGAGACATCGGAGTAATAGAAGCGGACTCTGAACATCATTCTGAAGAATAATTTTGTTGCCGTATCTCTGAAGAATGTCGTCCAAGCCGATGTTACCCCGCAGACGAATGAGTTCGGAAGTGTGATATTACCGAGTTCATTATTCGAGTGAATGCCCAGGGAGCCAGGTTCAGACCGAAGCACATCGCTTGGAACCGATACACTTTCCCTTGTACTGCGATCTTGCAGGTACTTTCTGAATGCCGGATGAACCAGGACATGAAAGTAAGCGTCCTTTAGATGTATGCTTGCTGCATAGTCGTTCCACCTCGAATGCTTGCCCCTTACCGACCGAATGGTCCTTCATATAGAATTTTGGAGTCTTGATAAGCTTGTTTATCCAGCTCAAGTCTATCACTGGTCGGAACGAGCAGTCTGGCTTTGGGTGACTGTAGAAACCTTGATCAGACCTACGCCTCTTTCCCCGAGTCGCTATACTGACGACCTCCAGAGTAATTATAAGAGGGTTTCCAATACCCTCGTGAGGAGTCCCCTTTTGATGATTTCTGTCTGGGACGTCCTCCTTGGACTCTTTTCTGCTGCAGCGAGTCGATGAGATGCCGACTTTAGAAGCAGAGCATTAAATGCTTTCTTAGTAACCTGGTCATAGACTAATGAAAGCTTGTCTAATATAGTATGTCTGGAGACCAGAGCGACTCGGAGAGAGTTTTTCCACGTTGTCATCTATCAAAGATGACGACGCAAGGGCACCATCACGTCTGAAGGCGGAGTTATACGTGGTATACATAACTGCCCTGGAAAGAACTCTAAGAGAGGTACGAACGACCTCAAATTCCTTTCTGTTGAGACACTGCGCCATAGCTCTTGTAAGATGACCTGCGTAAGACATAGCATCCAAATTCGCTCTATTAGAAGAAATTGCCGTCTCAATTGTGTCTGAGCGAATTGTGAATGAATCAGGTAAGGATACCTCTAGATCCTCGGCCTAACAACATACTGTGACACCTGTGTCCAACATTTGTCATCCCAGCCAACACATGTAGGACAAGTAATCAGGTGGGAGTACATCGACTACAAGCAAGGCAACATGCATGTAAATCTGATGTAGATTTTCTCGCCTTGCATTTTGAGCAATAAGCTTTCATAATTAAACAAAGTAGACAGTACACCCACCAACTCCACAATAATTATATGATAAAGATACATAATAAACAACATTCAAAATACAAATCGAAAAATTAATTTCAAAAAAATTTTCAAAAAAATTTTGACAGAAGCCCAAGTTCTCAAAGGGAACAGGTGAGCCCAAGGGTATCCCAAAAGAGCCTATGTGTGGACAAAATTCCAAAAAATAATTGCTACACTACAGGAATAATATAATAAGTATATTATAACAATCCTACAGTAAAATAAATAAGAACTACATATATTTATAAGACGTTGCTAATGAAAACAACGTCACAAGAAAAACCAGAAACAAGACCTCAGGCACTGAATAACAAGAGCTCACGTATCGCTGAAGCAATACAATGTCCCCTACTGGACTAATGAGCATTAATAATTATACAAATGTTTATAACCTAGATGTGATCAGCATGAATTCTGTTGAAGTGTTTCCAAAAAAAAGTTTGGAAAACTGATTTTTTTCGCGCTTTTCCATATTTCCCAAGGGCCATAACTCACACAAGAATAATGCAATCAGCATAAAACTCAAACTTGATCTGTAAGTCATCGTTCTATAGGTTACCGAAAATGAAATCATTCGGTTCAAGCATTTCCAAAAAAAAGTCCGGAAAACTAAAGTGTGACTGACAGACTGACGGATGGACAGAGTGCAAATGAAACTTGATCTGTAAGTCATCGTTCTATAGTAGGTTACCAAAAATGAAATCATTCCGTTGAAGCGTTTCCCCCCAAAAGTCCGGAAAACTGATATTTTTGTGCTTTTCCATATTTCCAAAGGTCGTAACTCACCCAAGAATGATGCAATCAGCATGAAACTCAAACTTGATCAGTAAGTCATCGTTCTATAGTAGGTTACCAAAAATGAAATCATTCGGTTGAAGCATTTCAAAAAAAAAGTCCGGAAAACTAAAGTGTTACTGACATTTTCCATATTTCCAAGGGCCATAACTCACACAAGAATCATGAAATCAGCATGAAACTCAAACTTGATCTGTAAGTCATCGTTCTATAGTAGGTTACCAAAAAATGAAATCATTCGGTTGGAAGTATTTCCAAAAAAAGTCCGGAAAACTAAAGTGTGACCGACGGACTGACAGACAGACTGATGGATGGACATAGTGCAAACCTATAATCCCCCTCCGGCGTTGCCGCTAGGGGACTAAAAAGACCCAAAGTCAGTAACAGATTTTAAGCTATTTGATGTAAAGCAAGATCTTCAGATGAAGAAAAAATAGGTCGATGAAATCGTCAGATGTGTACCCATACGCGCAACTAGTAGAAAGCTGTATGACGGAGGGCCACCACGGATGCCAACATCATGTACACCATACAAGGTATGGGTACATATAGAAATGGATTGGAGGAGTGTCTAATTTGATGGATAAAGGGTTAATATCTCCAGATCAAATTATCAGATTTACATAAAAAAACTATACAGCACAGCACATTAGTAACCTGAATAAATATATAAAGTAACATGACAATCGGATTGATATTTTTTGAGTAATCTCATGCCAAAGGGATTGGAGGAATTTTCAATTTGAAGGATAAAGGGGGTTAATATCTCGGGATCAAATTATCAGATTTACACCAAAAAACTATACAGCTCAGCACATCAGTTACCTGAACACAATTATAAAGTAACTTGACAATCCAAGCAATATTTTTCAAGCTATCAAATGCCAAAGGGATTGGAGGAATTTTCAATTTGAAGGATAAAGGGTTATATCTCAGGATCAAAATAAGATTTACGCCAAAAACTATTCAGCTCGGTACATCAGTAACCTGAACACAAATATAAAGTAACTTGACAATCCAAGCAATATTTTTCAAGTTATCGAATGCCAAAGGGATTGGAGGAATTTTCAATTTGAAGTATAAAGGGTTAATATCTCGGGATCAAATCATCAGATTTACAACCGAAAACTATACAGCTCGGCAAATCAGTAACCTGAACACAAATGTAAAGTAACTAGACAATCCAAGCAATATTGTTCAAGTTATCGAATGCCAAAGGGATTGGAGGAATTTTCAATTTGAAGGATAAAGGGTTAATATCTAAAAACTATACAGCTCGGCACATCAGTAACCTGAACACAAATATAAAGTAACTTGACAATCCAAGCAATATTTTTCAAGTTATCAAATGCCAAAGAAATGGATACGGATGCTGGACGGACAGACAAAGGATGGACGAACGACGGATGGTTGCCCCGGATGCCGGGATTATGTGTACCATACATAGTATGGGTACACATAAAAACGATACATGGTACAGAAGATGCATGACCCAAACGCGTAAACACCCCTAGGGTGAGGACATAACCATGGGGATATACAGAAAAAACATTCTGTATAACACGTCAAACTCCCAAGAAATTTAATAAAAAATAAACCCAAAAGCTTGGGAGTTTAACAGGAGGGCTTCAAGGAAGGAAGGGAATTAAGGAACACTTAACAAACAGTGGATAAATCATTAGCAAGAAAAATGACGTCAGGCCCATGTCCCAAAATTAGGAAACATGAAATAATTTTGATAAAAATTATAAAGTTACAGACCTGAACATTCCTAACCACCATTGTTCACTTCCATCATCCTATTATGTCCTTGGATCTACCAATTTTACCATTGATTTGTGTCTGGCATCTTCAAAACTGAGATTTAAAAGCACAGATGTCAGTTCATTGTTACTGACTGGAGGGCCAAACAAAGAATGACGGTTTGCATGCGCTGTTCACAAAAGTATGGAGGACCAGATAAGATATTAAATTTTTGGTTTTGCATGCAAATTTTGGCGATTGGGGGGCAAATTTGTGTTTGGCCCTGGATTAATTTTTGAGTTAGCAGCAGCCAGTCTGGACCATTGGTTGTTGTATAAAAATACAGAGTTTTCAAAGTTGAAAAAGGGGCATAACTCTGGAAAAAATTGTAGGACAGCATCCTGATTCGAACTTGACCTGTATTTTATGATACACATATATACCAAATTTCATTTGATTTGGTCAATTATAACTAAAGTTATCATCGAGAAACCAAACTGGGATGGATGCATGGCCAGATGGATGGACAATCGCCCTTTTAATAGTCTCCTGAAAAAAATTTCAAACAAGAGGCTCCATGAGGCCTGAGGCGCAGACCTAACCAAAGTGGTTTAAAGAAGGATTTAATTAGTATTAATGGCTAGTTAACACTAAAGAGACATGAAGTTATTTAATTATTTATAATTCTGTCAGCCATGCCAGAGATGATTTTTTTTCCTATTGGATTGGTACTACAGAAGTAATGCCACGATTTTCAATAATGCAAAACTAGGAGGTCCAAATATCAGCCTTGGGACTTAACTTGAACAAACTTGAACAAACTTGAAAGGTGTTGTATACAAAATATCAAAAGATTCTGATTCGAGGATCTGAGGAAGAAGATTTTTTAAAGATTATTCAGATTTATTCATCATATTGCACTAAATTAAAATTCAGGCTCCCTCAGAAAGCCCAATTATTAAGGGCCTATATAAGTAATGCAATTTTGTTTATTTTGAAAATTCTCACCTATGATATTCCTTCAGTTCAAATTAAATATACACAAAATGTACATCAAAATGAAGGTTGGGATGTATAGAACACGAAACACATGTGTAATCAACTCAGAGTCGACTGTAGGCACCACTGGTTCGTGGAAGTCTGCTGTAGGGCTGGGCGGTTTATCGATTTATCGGTTTTTTGGTTCGGTTCGTTTTTTTTTTTTTAAACCGAAACCGAACCGCCGCCTTAACAAAAAACCGAGACTTTCGGTTTCAACAAATTTCCCAGAATTGGTTAAGTTTATGACCACTCAATCACTTGCTTTCCGCACGCCAAAGGCTTAAATGTCAGGCAAAGGTAAATGCTGTGCCATTTATGCTTACTTCGAGAGGACTGACAACAAATCCCCCCATCCTCCCCCCCACAAATAGTGGTAGCAAATTTCTTGTATCTTAAACAATATCTACAGAACCACCAGCAGATGGAATATGAAAAATTAAAAAGTCGTACGTAAAAATCCACACATGCAATTCAAGAATTGTTAAGTAAATTTACTGAACCGGGCATATTCGACCAAAGAGGTATTGCAAGTTACCTGACAATATGTGGTGTAAAAGTATTATAAATTACCTTTGACCTAAAATCATCTGCGTACAGCACGTTGTAAATTAGATTGGTGGTAAACATAAAATTTATTGAGTTTTAAAACCTCAAAGTTCACATGGGAAAAATGACGAGTAAATTATGTTAATTAACCGACCACTGGCACGTTCTCTGAAGTCACATGCTCAGAGATAACGCTGCGCATTGGCAGTTATGTTTTTTGTCAACAATAAAATGGTTAAATTAAAATAGAACACATCCTATTAAATGGATGGCAGGTAACTATTGAAAGTTTTTTTAAAACTTATTGGGAATTGTTTGTATACTATTTGAACTTACTTTAAGGAATTGCACAGTACTGCAGGTCTGTCAGGTACACACGCTGCATTCCCAATACGAAGATGTTATAATCAACACGTGTCATGACCATGTGTATTTTGTAAACACAACAAATCGCAAGATGCAATATTGCAAACTTTCTTTCAACCTCCATTATGCAGCAGTCTCCCCTCCCTTCAAAATCATCAATCGCCTGTCTTGAATAAGATGAAATCAACGCAGGGATAAGCCAAGAGGGCAAAGTAAAGTTGGTAATATCTTTGCCTTGGCACCGCCCATTTCGCCCAATTTCTATGTTTGGGCAGAATCAAAGTAAAAAACGAACATCTACAGTCGAAATTAAGAGAGATATTGTGAAAGCATTGGAGTGAGTTACCAATAAAACTGATTCGTATATCACGACTTACTTCAACAATAGTTATCAAAATCAGAAAAAATATGATTTGTGTTCCTCTTATTCCACTGTCATTTGAAGCAGGAACCATCAAGAAACACGGGGCACGTCTATTTTCAAGCGATGTGATAATTACCGAAATAAGCACAACAATTGCACATTATCCACCAAAACCAGGGTGAGAGCATTGCGACTCCATAAAAAATAAGGAAATGTTGATTTTTGCTAAAATGTAGCTTTTCTTGTGAATTTCTGCATCTTGTCTTGACAAGGTCCCAAATCTCACTGACAGAACAAGGCAGCTCCCACCAGTGGTGGAGCCATGGTTTGAAATCCTGTGGACCATGCTAGTGGAGATTTTTTTTTTTTTTTGGGGGGGGGGGGGGGGGAATCTCAGGACTGAGGGTACTGTACTTGTACTGAGGGCAAGAAATCAAAAATATTTTTTTCAAATTTGGGGATGGGAGAAGCAAGTGGGATTTTGAGTG